>APFE031197776.1:0-33541 GCA_000404065.3 Pinus taeda
ATTCGAGATCCCAAGTGGGGAAGACATGATAACAACTTTGGAGACATTCGCACGCAGACGGCAGCTGGGACTCTTCATTCTCAGTGGCAACGGAATGGTAAGGAATGTCACCCTTCGCAGTGTGGCGGCTCCAACGGGACTGGTGATGTATGGAGGACCGTTTCATATTTTATCGATCTCCGGAGCTTTTCCCCGCACCACCGAGAACCAGCAAGCTACAGGAATCACGGTCAATCTGAAAGACGTGGGAGCTGGTGCCATAGTGGTAGGAACTGTGATGGGGAGCTTGCTAGCGTTGGGCCGCGTCTTTGTCATAACGGGCACACTGCCCACATCACCCAGGAGCTGCCCAACATCCAGCCTGTGTAGGTTTAGTAACGTGGATTGTTCCAGTCGGATCTGACAGAAGCGCAAAGGCAGAAAAATATAGTGCGACTTTTTTAGATTTGTCTAACCTTCCGCGGGAGCACAGGAACGACTGACCAGGTGGTGAAGGGCATATATAGTGTGACTTTTTTAGATTTGTCTTTACCATTTTTCAATTTGTACCTCTGTAGTGTCAAACGATATGTGTTTTCAGGGTCATTGTCTCAGCACGTTTCTTTACCATGAAACTAATTTTGATATTTTTGTTAGTTTTGACATTATTGAGATTATATGTTTTAAATAAAAAAATTCTCGATCATCATAATGAAACCTTATTGCTATGAATATAGGATGAATGGGATGAATTGTTTTGATTTTTGTGTACCTATTAAGGAAATTGATTGTTGTAGCTTTACAGTGAATACATATTTCTTATTTATTGGTAAGGTTACAAATCTTTGTATTTGACGGTATGAAATAAAGTTATTTCATGATTTGAAAAAGGTATACAAAACAAAAAAGGATATATGTATTCTTTTTTCTATACCTTCAACAAATCATATTAGGGCATAGTTAATCTTCAGAATCTTTCTTTCTAATATGAATCTCACAAAATACAAATGAATATTTGTATTTTATTAAAAAAAAATCTGTATTCTCTTTTCTATACCTTTAAACTACCATACTAGGGAAAAGTTAATCCTTAGAACCTTTCTTTCTAATATGAATCCCGCAAAACATAAATGAATGTCTGTATTGTATTTTTTACCTTCACCATATCCTTTTCTTTCCAAGATCTTTTATGAAATACCAAAGTGGCAGGTGTCTTTAAGTAGATGGAATTTTTCCAATCTTTAAGAGTTACAATAAAAATTTCTGAGTTCTTCTATTTTTTCAGTAGTATTTTTATCACAAAGAATAAAAATTAACTAAAATTTTATTCAGTTATTTTTATATAGATAATAATAATTATCATTTATCACTATTATATCCCACATTTAAGTGATCCTAATACTATTTATTTACTATGCAAATTAGCCTTTACAAAAACATTTCCAATAATGGTATATACCTAAACTATGCATTCTGAAATAAACCAAAATAAGAGGTTTTTGGCAAAAGTATATATATATAAGAAGGGAACATTATTCTTAGGAACAACTAAAATACATTGACAAGTATGTTGGATTTACTTTCCCTCACCCTTATTTTATGTAAAAGTAAATTTTCCATTAATTCACATTCATGTTACATCTTGATAGGCTCCATAAAACAAACCTAAAGGTCTAAATATTATTAGACATGATGTCCCAAATATGGAAACAAAACCATATTACAAACAAGCAAATGACACTAGAAAGCCATTTTCTGATAACCCAATATAACTAAAAAATCCAATGTAGCTCAAAACGATCCATTTTCATCCTTGTTCAAGATGGAGAACTAAAATTGGCCCACCTTGTTCATTAAGTGGAGGAAGAGGATGATGGAAAGCATCATGGATATGAACTTCTATATGCTCCTTCTACCTTGAAAGTTCATTAAACTGTCATGGATTCATTTTTGACCTCTTAGAGGATGCTATGATTCACAAAATCCACCATTGGTTTTGTTTCAGATTGTTCATAAATCTTATAGCTTAGTTCCTATCCTTGTGCTTGTCTTGAGAAACTTGCTCTAAAAAAATTGTAATTTGCAAAAGGCTCTCATCCTATGTATCAAGGGGAGAAGGCATCCCTGCTATACCTAGAGGGCTAAACACTAGTGATTTGCAATAAGAGTGTCAATTTAGAAGTTTCATTAAGACAGCCTTAAATAGACACACTTTGTCTCATTTCTCTCTAAGATTTTTTTTTTTTTTGCTCAATGCTCTTGTAACTTTACTGATTATATTTATTGCTTGACTTAATTTTGTACTAAATGCAATGTAGGAGTATTAATAATGATAATCTCACAATATTGAACTCTTTTTTAATAATTTCAAACATTTCTCATATTAGCACTATCCCCTTTATTACATGAGTGATAAACAATTTTTTATACTCATGTATGTCACACTTTTTTAGCAGATGATGTTGCCACTTTGAATTATGCATGAAAGGCCCTTTTAATCATGGTGGTGAATAAAATTTTTGGTTTTGGACTGTAGGTTTATGTGAATTTATGGTTTTTTTTTTTGTGAGTGATCTTATAACTTTTAAGAATTTTATTTCTTTCTCGAAATATTTTTTCTTTAAATGTTATTCATAAGTATTAATAAGGATATTCTCAGAATATTTAAAATTTTTAATAACTTCAAACAGTTACTAGTTTTGCAAAGTGCTACTAATATATGATTGACTTGTCTATTAATTTTTTTTTTGGAAACTCATGTACTTCACAAGTTTTTGGTCCTTGATAGTATCACCTTTCATTATACATCAAGGGCTTCCTTAATCATGGTAGTGAACATAATTTTGGTTTGTGAGAATGTATGGTTTTTCCCATTGTATTCATGTTTAAAATCACTATTTAAATGCATAAAAGCAAGAGATAAATGTATGGTCCATTCTGATCCCAATCATGGGTGTCTTTAGACAACACCACTTTTCTTAGTGTTTTTTTGTCCCTAAGAACTGGTATCAAAGATAAGGAAAAAATGAGATGGTTGATGAATGGTTGACACAAAAACACCAAATAAATTTGTTTAGTGGCAATTGCTATAAGCAAAGATTATAAGGTCACATTAGGTTTAGGAGCCTATTGCTATTAGAGGCCAAGGGACACACATCATTCCACCAATTAAGCGTTAATTTTGGGCTTCGCACTTCGATGGACAAGGACATGCTTAACCCTACTCATCCTAGAACTATCACCCTTTAAGGTTTGTTCAATCTCCTAAGCATCTTCACTTTCATTCAAGTTTGACATGAAACTTGTGAACATGATTCTTAGGAACAACTAAATTACATTCACAAGTATGTTGGATTTACTTTCCATCGCCCTTCTTTTTTGTAAATCAAAATGTTCTATTAATTCACGTTGATGTTGCATTCTAATATGATCCATAAAACAAACCCAAAGACCTCATTCTTATTGGAAGCCCAAAGATGAAAATAAAACCACCTTACACAAAAGCTAATGACACTAGAAATCCATATCCTAATAACCCTATAACTAAAAAATCCCAAGTAGCTCAAAACTCTCAATGTTCCATATGGAGAGCACCAACTGGCCCACCTTCATTAAATAGAGGCAAAGGATGATGGAAAACCTCATGGAAATGACCTTCTATATTCTCCATTCTACCTTCAAGGTTCACTAATTGGTCATGGATTATTTTTTGACCTTTGAGTGCATTCCATCATGCACAAAATCCACCATTGGTTATGGTGGAGATTGTTCATGGACATTATAGCTGCATTCCTACCCTTGTGTTTTTCCTGGCTATTTGCTCTTAGAAACTTTGTAATTTGTTGAAATGTCTCATCCTATGTATAAACTCGAAAAGGAATATCTACTCTACCTCATACATCATCATGAGTCATTTGCACTCAGTGTGTCAATTCAGTAGTGTGACTAAGCAAAGTTTAAATATGCGTGATTTGTCTCATTTCTTTGCTTTACTTTGCTTAGTGCTCTTATAATTTTTAGGAATTTTATTTATTTCTTTAAATAATTTTATATTTAATGCTATGTAGGACTATTAATAAGGATATTCTCAAAATGTTTAACTCTTTTTTAATAATTTCAAACATTTCTCATATTAGAACTATCACATCTATTACATGAGTGGTAAACTAAGGGTCTATTAACAATTTTTTCAACTCATGTAGTGCACAATTTTTTCTCCCATGATGTTGCCACTTTGCATAATGCATGAAAGGCCTTTTTAACCAAGGTGGTAAATAAAACTTTGGGTTTTTGACTATAGATTTGTGAAAATTTATGCTTTTTCTTTTGGTGAGTGATCTTATATATTTTATTTCTTTTTTGAAAAAGTTTTCCATTAAATGATATTCATATGTATCAATAAGGATATTTTATGAATATTTAAAACTTTTAATAACATCAAACATTTACCATATTAGCACTATCAATGCTACTACAAGACAACTTTAAACATTTACATATTAGCACTATCACTACTAATACAGGATTGAGCTCTCTATTAAGAGTTTTTGAAACTCATGTACTTCACATGCTTTTATTCCTTGATGTTGCCACTTTGCATTATACATCAAGGGCTTCTTTAACCATGGTAGTGAATAAAATTTTAGTCTTTTTCTTGTTTGTGAGAATGTATGGTTTTTCCCATGATATTCATGTTGAAAATCACTATATAAGGGCAGAAAAAATACTAATAAGTTTAGCCCCCATTGGAATCCCAATCATGGGTGTCTTTATACACTAGCACTAGCACTTCTATTGGTGTTTTATGGTCCCTAATAACTAGTATCAAAGCTTAGGATAAAATGAGTTGGTTGAAGAATGATTGGGACCAAAACACCAAATAAATTTGTTTAATGACCATTGATATGCCACACAAATGTGTCTTAAACACCATAATTTCTATCATTTTGTAATCCTAAAAATTATGTAGCCAAGAAAATTCTTCATAGAAAACTAGCTTTGGTGAATATTTTTACATTCTCTAACAACAATATACATTTTATTTTTAGGAGCCTATTGTTGTTAGAGGCCAAGTGCCACTCATTGTTCCACCAATTAACTCTTAACTCATGGTTGTCTGCAATTTCCATGGACACATACATGATCAACCCCACTAACTCTAGAGATCTCACCCTTTTAGGTTTGTTCAAGCTCCTAAGCATCTCCACCTTCGTTCAAGTCTTCCATGGAACGTGTTTGGTTAGGAGATTAATATAGAACTATAATTTTTGATATAAGAAGGTAACATTATTCTTAGGAACAACTGAAAAACATGGACATGTATGTTGGTTTTATTTATGTAAATCAAATTTTTTTATTAATTCACATTCATGTTACATAGTGATAGGCTCCATAAAACAAACCTAAAGGCGTCATTCTTATTAAACTTCATTGCCCAAAGATGAAAACAAAACCACGTTACAAACAAGCTAATGACACTCCAAAGCCATATTAAGATAACCCAATATACCCAAAAAAATCCCAAGTAACTCAAAACGATCCATTTTCATGATTTTTCAAGATGGAGAGGTACTATTAATGCCACGAAGAGGATGATGGAAAGCCTCATGGACATGACCTTAGATATGCTCCATTCTATGTCAAATGTTCACTAATGTCTCATGGATTGTCTTTGACCTCTTAGTGGATGCCATCTTGCACAAAATCCACCATTGGTTGTGTTTGATATGGTTCATGAACCTTATAGCTTCATCCCTATCCTAGTGCTTGTGCTAAGGTAGTTGCTCTAAAAAATTTGTAATTTGATGAAGGCTCTCATCCTATGTATCAAAGGGAAAAGACATCTATACTCTACCTAGACACATCATGGTGAGACATTTTCACTCACTGTGTCAATTCATTAGTGCTATTAAGAAAACTTGAAATAGACACTCTTTTTCTCATTTATGGGCTTTATGAGTGCTACTAATCTTTAGGCATTGTATATTTTTTTTTTATGAGTGGTCTTCTAATCTTTAGAAATTTTATTTATTGCTTGAAATAATTTTCTATTAAATGCTATGTAGGACTTTTAATAAGGATATCCTTAAAATGTTAAAGTCTTTTTTAATAACTTCAAACAATTCTCATATAAGCACTATCACCTCTAATACATGACTCATAAACTACCTATCTATTAAAAGTTTTTTCAGGTCATTTACTTCACATATTTTTTCTTTTGACCAGTGATCTTATAACTTTTAGGAATTTTATTTATTTCTTGAAATAATTTTCCATTAACTGTTATTCATAAGTATTAATAAGAATATTCTCACAATATTTAAATTTTTTAATAACTTCAAACATTTACAATGTTAGCACTATTGCTACTAATAGATGATTGACCTATCTCTTAACATTTTTTTGAACCTCATGTACTTCACAACGTTTTAGTCCTTGAAGTTGTTACTTTACATTATACATGAAGGGCTTCCTTAATCATGGCAGTGAACAAAATTTTGGTTTTTGGACTTGAGGTTTTTGAGAATGTATGTTTTTTAGAGTGACATTCACTTTTAAAATCAATTTTAAAGGGAGAAAAACTACTGATATATTTATCCTCCATTGGGATCCAAATCATGGGTGTCTTTAGGCACCATCACTTATCTTATTGTGTTGTGTTCTCGTATCAAAGCTCATGAAAAAATGAGATGGTTTATGAATGATTGAGATGGTTTATGAGATCCTATACAACTGTGTCTTTAAACACCATCACTTCTATCATTTTGTAATCATAACAATTATGTAACTAAGAAAATTCTTGAATATAAAACATTCTTTAGTGAAGATTCTTACATTCTCTAACAACAATATATATTTTATGTTTAGGAGCCTATTACTCTTAGAGGCCAAGTGCTAGGCATTGTTCCACCAATTAACCCTCAATTCAAGGAGGAGTGTGATTTCCATGGACACAAACATGCTTAAACCTGCTCATGCTAGACACCCTTTAGGGTTTGTTCAAGATCCTAAGAATCTCCACCTTCATTTAGGTTTTCCATGAAACTTGTGTGGCTACGAGATTAATATAGAACTCTAATGTTTGATATAACAAGAGAACATTATTCTTAGGAAAAACCTAAATACATTGACAAGTATGTTGGATTTAATTTCCTTTCTGTAAATCAGAATTTCCTATTAATTCAAAATCATGTTACATGGCTATAGGCTCCATAAAATAAACCGAAAGGCCTAGTTCTTATTAGACATGGCCAAAACATGTAAACAAAACCACATTACAAACAAGCTAATGACACCATAAAGCCATATTGTGATAGTCTAATATAACCAAAATATCCCAATTAGCTCAAAACAGTCCACTTTAATCATTTTTCAACATGGAGAGTGAGAAATGGCCCACCTTTCTCGTTAACTCGAGGAAGAGGATCATGGAAAGCCTCATGGACATGACCTTCTATATGCTCCTTCTAACTCCAAGGTTCACTAATGTGTCATGGATTTGTTTTTTACCTCTTAGTGGATGGCATCATGCACAAAATCGACCACTAGTTCTGTTGGATATGGCTCATTAACCTTATAACTTCATTCCTATACTTGTGCTTGTGGGAAGCTAGTTGCTCTAAAAAATTTGTAATTTGCTAAAGCCTCTCATTCTATGTATGGAAGGGAAAAGACAACTATAATCTATGTTATGATTTCCTTATGAATATTATGTTAATGCTCATTTTCTCACGTGCTTATATGATTTAACACCTATATCATGAACATGTTTCCTATGACTGTTGTTGTATATGCTTTTCTTGCATAAGTTACAGGTTCTAAATGCATTAGAAGGAGCAGAGGGTTTGGACCCTGCGAACTCGAATGTAGGACCTCAGGGTAATACCTTCTCCCTACTTCTGTAGCTTAAGCATTTAGAGTGTTTGTCTCTGTTCCCTACGTTCTGTTGGGATTTTCAACCCAAGACCCTACGATGTTTCCACCCGCAACACACATCACTTCAATTTATAATTTTTTATGTGGCCCCATCAAACAACCCATGTGGCACAAATAAACGCGAAGCCAATGTGACTTGTATACCAGATGAACCCATAACCACATAGAAAAATGAATAGCTTCATTTGTAAATCTTGGATTTGAGTGATTTTGGGTGCCCCTTTCTCCTCTAAGGGTCCTCTAACACTTCCATGTGTCAAATCACTCAACCACCTCATAGTTTCACACCCACATGCTTATGTGCAAATGCCACCGGGTTTGGTTCCAAGTCCTCAAGCCACTTTTGTGGGCTAATTCCTCTAAAGCCCACTAGCTTAGTGTTTGGAGTACTTACCAAGCTACAAATCTCAAAGAGGAAGGCTTTGAGATGCGGAATACATGGGACCAAATAAAAAAAGGTATTGTCAATAAAAAGTTTCTATAACTTATGCTTTATGTGGTAGTTGCCAAGGGCTAAGGTTTCAAAGCGAGCTCAGAGGGATAACATGAGCTTAGTTTGATCTAATTTCTAATTTCTTTAAGTGTAATTTTTTAATGAGCCCACATTATTTAAATGTTTTGTATAGTTATTTTTTTTTTATTTTTTTTTAGATTTTTAGAATTTTTATTTTGGCAAAGATGAGCAAAATTTGAACTTTGATGAGAGACCAACATCCTTATTACATATAATAATGAGACTCTTAGGTCAACAATTTTCAAAAAACTTAATTATAACCTAAACTTTAAGTAAACTTTTCCCTTTCCTTCGTGCACATTGAAAAAGACAACATTGTGTTAAGCTAATTTTATTTATGTTTCCTTGATAACCACACCTAGAGTAAGAACCAAAATTAATTACGACCTAAAATGTAAGAGTTAAGCTAATCTTATTTATGTTTCCTTAATAACTACCCCTAGAGTAAGAGCCAAAATTAATTGCTACCTAAACTGTAAACAAACTTTTCCCTTACGCTAATCTTATTTATTTTTCCTTGGAGTTAATTGTGGAGACTACCGAATCAACGGTTCGTTATTGTTTTGTTTTTTTATGGGTTACATTACTCTTTTTTACACCTAGAGTAAAAGCCCAAATTAATTTCAACGTAAGCTGTAAACAAACTTTTCCCTTACGCTAATCTTATTTATTTTTCCTTGGAATTAATTGCGGAGACTACCGAATCAACAGATCGTTATTGTTTTATTTTTTTTATGGGTTACATTACTCTTTTTTTTCCGACGGGAAGTCTGGCTAACTGTGGGAACTCGGGACATGGCCAGGATTGGCCGGATTAATTGCGGAGACTACCGAATCAACAGATCGTTATTGTTTTATTTTTTTTATGGGTTACATTACTCTTTTTTTTCCGACGGGAAGTCTGGCTAACTGTGGGAACTCGGGACATGGCCAGGATTGGCCGGATTTTGTGTTAATTTTGACTGTGTTTTATATCGATATATAATTTTGATTGCCCGGGTTTTGTGTTAATTTTGACTCTGTTTGACGGAACTTTGTATATAATAATGCGATGGAAATAGACTTGGTTTTTGTGTCATGATATGACTGAACTCTTACTTGATCAAGTTTGACTTGATTAACAGAACTATTTAATAATTCCATGATCACTAATTTAGTGAAAGGAGGAGCGACTCTTGATCAAGTTTGACAAGATTTTTCGGATTGATCGCGGCACCAAAACATTCAGATAGATCGCTACATGAAGGAAACGGAAACGGTTTTTTGGGGAGGACCGAAATTTGCGGAGGATTCACCCAAATTCCAACTGAAATAACCACCACCCAATCTTTAATTAAATCTTACATCTTACAATGTCGGATTTAGTCTCCAAAGGTGTAAGACAGTAATGAATCCTCCAGTAAATCTGCAATTAATTCTTGCATGAAACCGTTACATTACTACATGGACGGCCACAGCTTGAGATCACGTAAGTGGAGGACGAAAAATCAGAATTGGGTAAACATTATATATACACGTATTGAAACGAAAGAATTGATATTCAGCCCTAGTGAGTGAAGGGTCTTTTTGTATTACTTCTATCAGAGAAAATCTGAGCACCTCATCCATGATGGTAGGAGTTGATCCTGCAACCCGTGAATCCCCACTCACGGCCAATGTCGAAAGCCCGGGAGAGGGAGGGGCAGTGACGATGCCGAGGCCGCGCGGAAGGCCCAAGGGCTCCAAAAATAAACCCAGGCCTCTTGTGCCTGCAACCTGTGACTCCCCAGTCACAGCCAATGACGAACGCCCCGGAGAGGGAGGGGCAGTGACGATGCCGAGGCGGCGCGGAACGTCCAAGGGCTCCAAAAATAAACCCAGGCCTCTTGTGCCTGCAACCCGTGACTCCCCAGTCACGGCCAATGACGAACGCCTGGGAGAGGGAGGGGAAGTGACGATGCCAAGGCGGCACGGCAGGCCCAAGGGCTCCAGGAATACGGCCAAGGCTTTTGTGCCTCTAACATTCGAGATCCGAAGTGGGGAAGACATGATAACAACTTTGGAGACATTCGCACGCAGACGGCAGCTGGGACTCTTCATTCTCAGCGGCAACGGAATGGTAAGGAATGTCACCCTCCGCAATGTGGCCGCTCCAATGGGACTGGTGATGTATGGAGGACCGTTGAATATTTTATCGATCTCCGGAGCTTTTCCCCGCACCACCGAGAACCAGCAAGCTACAGGAATCACGGTCATTCTGAAAGATGAGGGAGCTGGTGCCATAGTGGCAGGAACCGTGATGGGGAGCTTGCTAGCGTTCGGCGGCATCTTGGTCATGGCGGGCACAGCCGCCCACATCCACCAGGAGCTGCCCAACATCCAGCCTGCGCAGGTTTAGCAACGTGGATTGTTCCAGTCGGATCTGACAGAAGCGCATAGGCAGACAAATATAGTGCGACTTTTTTAGATTTGTCTAACCTTCCGCGGGAGCACAGGAAAGACCAACCAGGTGGTGAAGGGCATATATAGTGCGACTTTTTTAGATTTTTCTTTACCGTTTTTCAATTTGTACCTCTGTAGTGTCAAACGATATGTGTTTTCAGGGTCATTGTCTCAGCACGTTTCTTTACCATGAAACTAATTTTGATATTTTTGTTAGTTTTGACATTATTGAGATTATATGTTTTAAATAAAAAAATTCTCAATCAAATGAAACCTTATTGCTATGAAGATAGGATGAATGGGATGAATTGTTTTGATTTTTGTGTACCTACTAAGGAAATTGATTTCTGTAGCTTTACAGTGAATACATATTTCTTATTTATTGGTAAGGCTATAGATTTTTGTATTCTACAGTATGAAATAAAGTTATTTCATGATTTGAAAAAGGTATACAAAACAAAAAAGATAGATGTATTCTTTTTTCTATACCTTCAACAAATCATATTAGGGCATAGTTAATCTTCAGAATCTTTCTTTCTGATATGAATCTCACAAAAAACAAATGAATATCTGTGTTTTATTCAAAAAAATATCTGTATTGTTTTTTCTGTACCTTTAAACTACCATACTAGGGAAAAGTTAATCCTCACAACCTTTCTTTCTAATATGAATCCCACAAAACATAAATGAATGTTTGTATTGTATTTTTTACCTTCACCATATCCTTTTCTTTCCAATATCTTCTATGAAATACCAAAGTGCAGATATCTTTAAGTAGATGGAGTTTTTCCAATCTTTAATAGTTTCAATAAAAATTTCTTAGTTTTTTTTTTTTTTCTTTCTTTTTTTTTTTTCAGTAGTATTTTTATCACAAAGAATAAAAATTAACTAAAATTTTATTCAGTTATTTTTATATAGATAATAATAATTATCATTTATCACTATTATATCCCACATTTAAGTGATCCTAATACTATTTATTTACTCTGCAAATTAGCCTTTACAAAAACATTTCCAATAATGGTATATACCTAAACTATGCATTTTGAAATAAACCAAAATAAGAGGTTTTTGCCAAACGTGTGTGTGTGCATATATATATATATATAAAAGACGGGAACATTATTCTTAGGAACAACTAAAATACATTGACAAGTATGTTGGATTTACTTTCCCTCACCCTTATTTTATGTAAAAGTAAATTTTCCATTAATTCACATTCATGTTACATCTTGATAGGCTCCATAAAACAAACCTAAAGGTCTAAATATTATTAGACATGATGTCCCAAATATGGAAACAAAACCATATTACAAACAAGCAAATGACACTAGAAAGCCATTTTCTGATAACCCAATATAACTAAAAAATCCAATGTAGCTCAAAACGATCCATTTTCATCCTTGTTCAAGATGGAGAACTAAAATTGGCCCACCTTGTTCATTAAGTGGAGGAAGAGGATGATGGAAAGCATCATGGATATGAACTTCTATATGCTCCTTCTACCTTGAGAGTTCATTAAACTGTCATGGATTCATTTTTGACCTCTTAGAGGATTCTATGATTCACAAAATCCACCATTGGTTTTGTTTCAGATTGTTCATAAATCTTATAGCTTAGTTCCTATCCTTGTGCTTGTCTTGAGAAACTTGCTCTAAAAAAATTGTAATTTGCAAAAGGCTCTCATCCTATGTATCAAGGGGAGAAGGCATCCCTGCTATACCTAGAGGGCTAAACACTAGTGATTTGCAATAAGAGTGTCAATTTAGAAGTTTCATTAACACAGCCTTAAATAGACACACTTTGTCTCATTTCTCTCTAAGATTTTTTTTTTTTTTGCTCAATGCTCTTGTAACTTTACTGATTATATTTATTGCTTGACTTAATTTTGTACTAAATGCAATGTAGGAGTATTAATAATGATAATCTCACAATATTGAACTCTTTTTTAATAATTTCAAACATTTCTCATATTAGCACTATCCCCTTTATTACATGAGTGATAAACAATTTTTTATACTCATGTATGTCACACTTTTTTAGCAGATGATGTTGCCACTTTGAATTATGCATGAAAGGCCCTTTTAATCATGGTGGTGAATAAAATTTTTGGTTTTGGACTGTAGGTTTATGTGAATTTATGGTTTTTTTTTTTGTGAGTGATCTTATAACTTTTAAGAATTTTATTTCTTTCTCGAAATATTTTTTCTTTAAATGTTATTCATAAGTATTAATAAGGATATTCTCAGAATATTTAAAATTTTTAATAACTTCAAACAGTTACTAGTTTTGCAAAGTGCTACTAATATATGATTGACTTGTCTATTAATTTTTTTTTTGGAAACTCATGTACTTCACAAGTTTTTGGTCCTTGATAGTATCACCTTTCATTATACATCAAGGGCTTCCTTAATCATGGTAGTGAACATAATTTTGGTTTGTGAGAATGTATGGTTTTTCCCATTGTATTCATGTTTAAAATCACTATTTAAATGCATAAAAGCAAGAGATAAATGTATGGTCCATTCTGATCCCAATCATGGGTGTCTTTAGACAACACCACTTTTCTTAGTGTTTTTTTGTCCCTAAGAACTGGTATCAAAGATAAGGAAAAAATGAGATGGTTGATGAATGGTTGACACAAAAACACCAAATAAATTTGTTTAGTGGCAATTGCTATAAGCAAAGATTATAAGGTCACATTAGGTTTAGGAGCCTATTGCTATTAGAGGCCAAGGGACACACATCGTTCCACCAATTAAGCGTTAATTTTGGGCTTCGCACTTCGATGGACAAGGACATGCTTAACCCTACTCATCCTAGAACTATCACCCTTTAAGGTTTGTTCAATCTCCTAAGCATCTTCACTTTCATTCAAGTTTGACATGAAACTTGTGAACATGATTCTTAGGAACAACTAAATTACATTCACAAGTATGTTGGATTTACTTTCCATCGCCCTTCTTTTTTGTAAATCAAAATGTTCTATTAATTCACGTTGATGTTGCATTCTAATAGGATCCATAAAACAAACCTAAAGACCTCATTCTTATTGGAAGCCCAAAGATGAAAATAAAACCACCTTACACAAAAGCTAATGACACTAGAAATCCATATCCTAATAACCCTATAACTAAAAAATCACAAGTAGCTCAAAACTCTCAATGTTCCATATGGAGAGCACCAACTGGCCCACCTTCATTAAATAGAGGCAAAGGATGATGGAAAACCTCATGGAAATGACCTTCTATATTTTCCATTCTACCTTCAAGGTTCACTAATTGGTCATGGATTATTTTTTGACCTTTGAGTGCATTCCATCATGCACAAAATCCACCATTGGTTATGGTGGAGATTGTTCATGGACATTATAGCTGCATTCCTACCCTTGTGTTTTTCCTGGCTATTTGCTCTTAGAAACTTTGTAATTTGTTGAAATGTCTCATCCTATGTATAAACTCGGAAAGGAATATCTACTCTACCTCATACATCATCATGAGTCATTTGCACTCAGTGTGTCAATTCAGTAGTGTGACTAAGCAAAGTTTAAATATGCGTGATTTGTCTCATTTCTTTGCTTTACTTTGCTTAGTGCTCTTATAATTTTTAGGAATTTTATTTATTTCTTTAAATAATTTTATATTTAATGCTATGTAGGACTATTAATAAGGATATTCTCAAAATGTTTAACTCTTTTTTAATAATTTCAAACATTTCTCATATTAGAACTATCACATCTATTACATGAGTGGTAAACTAAGGGTCTATTAACAATTTTTTCAACTCATGTAGTGCACAATTTTTTCTCCCATGATGTTGCCACTTTGCATAATGCATGAAAGGCCTTTTTAACCAAGGTGGTAAATAAAACTTTGGGTTTTTGACTATAGATTTGTGAAAAATTATGCTTTTTCTTTTGGTGAGTGATCTTATATATTTTATTTCTTTTTTGAAAAAGTTTTCCATTAAATGATATTCATATGTATCAATAAGGATATTTTATGAATATTTAAAACTTTTAATAACTTCAAACATTTACCATATTAGCACTATCAATGCTACTACAAGACAACTTTAAACATTTACATATTAGCACTATCACTACTAATACAGGATTGAGCTCTCTATTAAGAGTTTTTGAAACTCATGTACTTCACATGCTTTTATTCCTTGATGTTGCCACTTTGCATTATACATCAAGGGCTTCTTTAACCATGGTAGTGAATAAAATTTTAGTCTTTTTCTTGTTTGTGAGAATGTATGGTTTTTCCCATGATATTCATGTTGAAAATCACTATATAAGGGCAGAAAAAATACTAATAAGTTTAGCCCCCATTGGAATCCCAATCATGGGTGTCTTTATACACTAGCACTAGCACTTATATTGGTGTTTTATGGTCCCTAATAACTAGTATCAAAGCTTAGGATAAAATGAGTTGGTTGAAGAATGATTGGGACCAAAACACCAAATAAATTTGTTTAATGACCATTGATATGCCACACAAATGTGTCTTAAACACCATAATTTCTATCATTTTGTAATCCTAAAAATTATGTAGCCAAGAAAATTCTTCATAGAAAACTAGCTTTGGTGAATATTTTTACATTCTCTAACAACAATATACATTTTATTTTTAGGAGCCTATTGTTATTAGAGGCCAAGTGCCACTCATTGTTCCACCAATTAACTCTTAACTCATGGTTGTCTGCAATTTCCATGGACACATACATGATCAACCCCACTAACTCTAGAGATCTCACCCTTTTAGGTTTGTTCAAGCTCCTAAGCATCTCCACCTTCATTCAAGTCTTCCATGGAACGTGTTTGGTTAGGAGATTAATATAGAACTATAATTTTTGATATAAGAAGGTAACATTATTCTTAGGAACAACTGAAAAACATGGACATGTATGTTGGTTTTATTTATGTAAATCAAATTTTTTTATTAATTCACATTCATGTTACATAGTGATAGGCTCCATAAAACAAACCTAAAGGCGTCATTCTTATTAAACTTCATTGCCCAAAGATGAAAACAAAACCACGTTACAAACAAGCTAATGACACTCCAAAGCCATATTAAGATAACCCAATATACCCAAAAAAATCCCAAGTAACTCAAAACGATCCATTTTCATGATTTTTCAAGATGGAGAGGTACTATTAATGCCACAAAGAGGATGATGGAAAGCCTCATGGACATGACCTTAGATATGCCCCATTCTATGTCAAATGTTCACTAATGTCTCATGGATTGTCTTTGACCTCTTAGTGGATGCCATCTTGCACAAAATCCACCATTGGTTGTGTTTGATATGGTTCATGAACCTTATAGCTTCATCCCTATCCTAGTGCTTGTGCTAAGGTAGTTGCTCTAAAAAATTTGTAATTTGATGAAGGCTCTCATCCTATGTATCAAAGGGAAAAGACATATATACTCTACCTAGACACATCATGGTGAGTCATTTTCACTCACTGTGTCAATTCATTAGTGCTATTAAGAAAACTTGAAATAGACACTCTTTTTCTCATTTATGGGCTTTATGAGTGCTACTAATCTTTAGGCGTTTTATATTTTTTTTTATGAGTGGTCTTCTAATCTTTAGAAATTTTATTTATTGCTTGAAATAATTTTCTATTAAATGCTATGTAGGACTTTTAATAAGGATATCCTTAAAATGTTAAAGTCTTTTTTAATAACTTCAAACAATTCTCATATAAGCACTATCACCTCTAATACATGACTCATAAACTACCTATCTATTAAAAGTTTTTTCAGGTCATTTACTTCAAATATTTTTTCTTTTGACCAGTGATCTTATAACTTTTAGGGATTTTATTTATTTCTTGAAATAATTTTCCATTAACTGTTATTCATAAGTATTAATAAGAATATTCTCACAATATTTAAATTTTTTAATAACTTCAAACATTTACAATGTTAGCACTATTGCTACTAATAGATGATTGACCTATCTCTTAACATTTTTTTGAACCTCATGTACTTCACAACGTTTTAGTCCTTGAAGTTGTTACTTTACATTATACATGAAGGGCTTCCTTAATCATGGCAGTGAACAAAATTTTGGTTTTTGGACTTGAGGTTTTTGAGAATGTATGTTTTTTAGAGTGACATTCACTTTTAAAATCAATTTTAAAGGGAGAAAAACTACTGATATATTTATCCTCCATTGGGATCCAAATCATGGGTGTCTTTAGGCACCATCACTTATCTTATTGTGTTGTGTTCTCGTATCAAAGCTCATGAAAAAATGAGATGGTTTATGAATGATTGAGATGGTTTATGAGATCCTATACAACTGTGTCTTTAAACACCATCACTTCTATCATTTTGTAATCATAACAATTATGTAACTAAGAAAATTCTTGAATATAAAACATTCTTTAGTGAAGATTCTTACATTCTCTAACAACAATATATATTTTATGTTTAGGAGCCTATTACTCTTAGAGGCCAAGTGCTACGCATTGTTCCACCAATTAACCCTCAATTCAAGGAGGAGTGTGATTTCCATGGACACAAACATGCTTAAACCTGCTCATGCTAGACACCCTTTAGGGTTTGTTCAAGATCCTAAGAATCTCCACCTTCATTTAGGTTTTCCATGAAACTTGTGTGGCTACGAGATTAATATAGAACTCTAATGTTTGATATAACAAGAGAACATTATTCTTAGGAAAAACCTAAATACATTGACAAGTATGTTGGATTTAATTTCCTTTCTGTAAATCAGAATTTTCTATTAATTCAAAATCATGTTACATGGCTATAGGCTCCATAAAATAAACCGAAAGGCCTAGTTCTTATTAGACATGGCCAAAACATGTAAACAAAACCACATTACAAACAAGCTAATGACACCATAAAGCCATATTGTGATAGTCTAATATAACCAAAATATCCCAATTAGCTCAAAACAATCCACTTTAATCATTTTTCAACATGGAGAGTGAGAAATGGCCCACCTTTCTCGTTAACTCGAGGAAGAGGATCATGGAAAGCCTCATGGACATGACCTTCTATATGCTCCTTCTAACTCTAAGGTTCACTAATGTGTCATGGATTTGTTTTTTACCTCTTAGTGGATGGCATCATGCACAAAATCGACCACCAGTTCTGTTGGATATGGCTCATTAACCTTATAACTTCATTCCTATACTTGTGCTTGTGGGAAGCTAGTTGCTCTAAAAAATTTGTAATTTGCTAAAGCCTCTCATTCTATGTATGAAAGGGAAAAGACAACTATAATCTATGTTATGATTTCCTTATGAATATTATGTTAATGCTCATTTTCTCACGTGCTTATATGATTTAACACCTATATCATGAACATGTTTCCTATGACTGTTGTTGTATATGCTTTTCTTGCATAAGTTACAGGTTCTAAATGCATTAGAAGGAGCAGAGGGTTTGGACCCTGCGAACTCGAATGTAGGACCTCAGGGTAATACCTTCTCCCTACTTCTGTAGCTTAAGCATTTAGAGTGTTTGTCTCTGTTCCCTATGTTCTGTTGGGATTTTCAACCCAAGACCCTACGATGTTTCCACCCGCAACACACATCACTTCAATTTATAATTTTTTATGTGGCCCCATCAAACAACCCATGTGGCACAAATAAACGCGAAGCCAATGTGACTTGTATACCAGATGAACCCATAACCACATAGAAAAATGAATAGCTTCATTTGTAAATCTTGGATTTGAGTGATTTTGAGTGCCCCTTTCTCCTCTAAGGGTCCTCTAACACTTCCATGTGTCAAATCACTCAACCACCTCATAGTTTCACACCCACATGCTTATGTGCAAATGCCACCGGGTTTGGTTCCAAGTCCTCAAGCCACTTTTGTGGGCTAATTCCTCTAAAGCCCACTAGCTTAGTGTTTGGAGTACTTACCAAGCTACAAATCTCAAAGAGGAAGGCTTTGAGATGCGGAATACATGGGACCAAATAAAAAAAGGTATTGTCAATAAAAGGTTTCTATAACTTATGCTTTATGTGGTAGTTGCCAAGGGCTAAGGTTTCAAAGCGAGCTCAGAGGGATAACATGAGCTTAGTTTGATCTAATTTCTAATTTCTTTAAGTGTAATTTTTTAATGAGCCCACATTATTTAAATGTTTTGAATAGTTATTTATTTTTTATTTTTTTTAGATTTTTAGAATTTTTATTTTGGCAAAGATGAGCAAAATTTGAACTTTGATGAGAGACCAACATCCTTATTACATATAATAAAGAGACTCTTAGGTCAACAATTTTCAAAAAACTTAATTATAACCTAAACTTTAAGTAAACTTTTACCTTTCCTTCGTGCACATTGAAAAAGACAACATTGAGTTAAGCTAATTTTATTTGTGTTTCCTTGATAACCACACCTAAAGTAAGAACCAAAATTAATTACGACCTAAAATGTAAGAGTTAAGCTAATCTTATTTATGTTTCCTTAATAACTACCCCTAGAGTAAGAGCCAAAATTAATTGCTACCTAAACTGTAAACAAACTTTTCCCTTATGCTAATCTTATTTATTTTTCCTTGGAGTTAATTGTGGAGACTACCGAATCAACGGTTCGTTATTGTTTTGTTTTTTTATGGGTTACATTACTCTTTTTTACACCTAGAGTAAAAGCCCAAATTAATTTCAACGTAAGCTGTAAACAAACTTTTCCCTTACGCTAATCTTATTTATTTTTCCTTGGAATTAATTGCGGAGACTACCGAATCAACAGATCGTTATTGTTTTATTTTTTTTATGGGTTACATTACTCTTTTTTTTCCGACGGGAAGTCTGGCTAACTGTGGGAACTCGGGACATGGCCAGGATTGGCCGGATTAATTGCGGAGACTACCGAATCAACAGATCGTTATTGTTTTATTTTTTTTATGGGTTACATTACTCTTTTTTTTCCGACGGGAAGTCTGGCTAACTGTGGGAACTCGGGACATGGCCAGGATTGGCCGGATTTTGTGTTAATTTTGACTGTGTTTTATATCGATATATAATTTTGATTGGCCGGGTTTTGTGTTAATTTTGACTCTGTTTGACGGAACTTTGTATATAATAATGCGATGGAAATAGACTTGGTTTTTGTGTCATGATATGACTGAACTCTTACTTGATCAAGTTTGACTTGATTAACAGAACTATTTAATAATTCCATGATCACTAATTTAGTGAAAGGAGGAGCGACTCTTGATCAAGTTTGACAAGATTTTTCGGATTGATCGCGGCACCAAAACATTCAGATTGATCGCTACATGAAGGAAACGGAAACGGTTTTTTGGGGAGGACCGAAATTTGCGGAGGATTCACCCAAATTCCAACTGAAATAACCACCACCCAATCTTTAATTAAATCTTACATCTTACAATGTCGGATTTAGTCTCCAAAGGTGTAAGACAGTAATGAATCCTCCAGTAAATCTGCAATTAATTCTTGCATGAAACCGTTACATTACTACATGGACGGCCACAGCTTGAGATCACGTAAGTGGAGGACGAAAAATCAGAATTGGGTAAACATTATATATACACGTATTGAAACGAAAGAATTGATATTCAGCCCTAGTGAGTGAAGGGTCTTTTTGTATTACTTCTATCAGAGAAAATCTGAGCACCTCATCCATGATGGTAGGAGTTGATCCTGCAACCCGTGAATCCCCACTCACGGCCAATGTCGAAAGCCCGGGAGAGGGAGGGGCAGTGACGATGCCGAGGCCGCGCGGAAGGCCCAAGGGCTCCAAAAATAAACCCAGGCCTCTTGTGCCTGCAACCTGTGACTCCCCAGTCACAGCCAATGACGAACGCCCTAGAGAGGGAGGGGCAGTGACGATGCCGAGGCGGCGCGAAAGGCCCAAGGGCTCCAAAAATAAACCCAGGGCTCTTGTGCCTGCAATGCGTGACTCCCCAGTCACGGCCAATGACGAACGCCCGGGAGAGGGAGGGGAAGTGACGACGCCAAGGCGGCGCGGCAGGCCCAAGGGCTCCAGGAATACGGCCAAGGCTTTTGTGCCTCTAGCATTCGAGATCCCAAGTGGGGAAGACATGATAACAACTTTGGAGACATTCGCACGCAGACGGCAGCTGGGACTCTTCATTCTCAGTGGCAACGGAATGGTAAGGAATGTCACCCTTCGCAGTGTGGCGGCTCCAACGGGACTGGTGATGTATGGAGGACCGTTTCATATTTTATCGATCTCCGGAGCTTTTCCCCGCACCACCGAGAACCAGCAAGCTACAGGAATCACGGTCAATCTGAAAGACGTGGGAGCTGGTGCCATAGTGGTAGGAACTGTGATGGGGAGCTTGCTAGCGTTGGGCCGCGTCTTTGTCATAACGGGCACACTGCCCACATCACCCAGGAGCTGCCCAACATCCAGCCTGTGTAGGTTTAGTAACGTGGATTGTTCCAGTCGGATCTGACAGAAGCGCAAAGGCAGAAAAATATAGTGCGACTTTTTTAGATTTGTCTAACCTTCCGCGGGAGCACAGGAACGACTGACCAGGTGGTGAAGGGCATATATAGTGTGACTTTTTTAGATTTGTCTTTACCATTTTTCAATTTGTACCTCTGTAGTGTCAAACGATATGTGTTTTCAGGGTCATTGTCTCAGCACGTTTCTTTACCATGAAACTAATTTTGATATTTTTGTTAGTTTTGACATTATTGAGATTATATGTTTTAAATAAAAAAATTCTCGATCATCATAATGAAACCTTATTGCTATGAATATAGGATGAATGGGATGAATTGTTTTGATTTTTGTGTACCTATTAAGGAAATTGATTGTTGTAGCTTTACAGTGAATACATATTTCTTATTTATTGGTAAGGTTACAAATCTTTGTATTTGACGGTATGAAATAAAGTTATTTCATGATTTGAAAAAGGTATACAAAACAAAAAAGGATATATGTATTCTTTTTTCTATACCTTCAACAAATCATATTAGGGCATAGTTAATCTTCAGAATCTTTCTTTCTAATATGAATCTCACAAAATACAAATGAATATTTGTATTTTATTAAAAAAAAATCTGTATTCTCTTTTCTATACCTTTAAACTACCATACTAGGGAAAAGTTAATCCTTAGAACCTTTCTTTCTAATATGAATCCCGCAAAACATAAATGAATGTCTGTATTGTATTTTTTACCTTCACCATATCCTTTTCTTTCCAAGATCTTTTATGAAATACCAAAGTGGCAGGTGTCTTTAAGTAGATGGAATTTTTCCAATCTTTAAGAGTTACAATAAAAATTTCTGAGTTCTTCTATTTTTTCAGTAGTATTTTTATCACAAAGAATAAAAATTAACTAAAATTTTATTCAGTTATTTTTATATAGATAATAATAATTATCATTTATCACTATTATATCCCACATTTAAGTGATCCTAATACTATTTATTTACTATGCAAATTAGCCTTTACAAAAACATTTCCAATAATGGTATATACCTAAACTATGCATTCTGAAATAAACCAAAATAAGAGGTTTTTGGCAAAAGTATATATATATAAGAAGGGAACATTATTCTTAGGAACAACTAAAATACATTGACAAGTATGTTGGATTTACTTTCCCTCACCCTTATTTTATGTAAAAGTAAATTTTCCATTAATTCACATTCATGTTACATCTTGATAGGCTCCATAAAACAAACCTAAAGGTCTAAATATTATTAGACATGATGTCCCAAATATGGAAACAAAACCATATTACAAACAAGCAAATGACACTAGAAAGCCATTTTCTGATAACCCAATATAACTAAAAAATCCAATGTAGCTCAAAACGATCCATTTTCATCCTTGTTCAAGATGGAGAACTAAAATTGGCCCACCTTGTTCATTAAGTGGAGGAAGAGGATGATGGAAAGCATCATGGATATGAACTTCTATATGCTCCTTCTACCTTGAAAGTTCATTAAACTGTCATGGATTCATTTTTGACCTCTTAGAGGATGCTATGATTCACAAAATCCACCATTGGTTTTGTTTCAGATTGTTCATAAATCTTATAGCTTAGTTCCTATCCTTGTGCTTGTCTTGAGAAACTTGCTCTAAAAAAATTGTAATTTGCAAAAGGCTCTCATCCTATGTATCAAGGGGAGAAGGCATCCCTGCTATACCTAGAGGGCTAAACACTAGTGATTTGCAATAAGAGTGTCAATTTAGAAGTTTCATTAAGACAGCCTTAAATAGACACACTTTGTCTCATTTCTCTCTAAGATTTTTTTTTTTTTTGCTCAATGCTCTTGTAACTTTACTGATTATATTTATTGCTTGACTTAATTTTGTACTAAATGCAATGTAGGAGTATTAATAATGATAATCTCACAATATTGAACTCTTTTTTAATAATTTCAAACATTTCTCATATTAGCACTATCCCCTTTATTACATGAGTGATAAACAATTTTTTATACTCATGTATGTCACACTTTTTTAGCAGATGATGTTGCCACTTTGAATTATGCATGAAAGGCCCTTTTAATCATGGTGGTGAATAAAATTTTTGGTTTTGGACTGTAGGTTTATGTGAATTTATGGTTTTTTTTTTGTGAGTGATCTTATAACTTTTAAGAATTTTATTTCTTTCTCGAAATATTTTTTCTTTAAATGTTATTCATAAGTATTAATAAGGATATTCTCAGAATATTTAAAATTTTTAATAACTTCAAACAGTTACTAGTTTTGCAAAGTGCTACTAATATATGATTGACTTGTCTATTAATTTTTTTTTTGGAAACTCATGTACTTCACAAGTTTTTGGTCCTTGATAGTATCACCTTTCATTATACATCAAGGGCTTCCTTAATCATGGTAGTGAACATAATTTTGGTTTGTGAGAATGTATGGTTTTTCCCATTGTATTCATGTTTAAAATCACTATTTAAATGCATAAAAGAAAGAGATAAATGTATGGTCCATTCTGATCCCAATCATGGGTGTCTTTAGACAACACCACTTTTCTTAGCGTTTTTTTGTCCCTAAGAACTGGTATCAAAGATAAGGAAAAAATGAGATGGTTGATGAATGGTTGACACAAAAACACCAAATAAATTTGTTTAGTGGCAATTGCTATAAGCAAAGATTATAAGGTCACATTAGGTTTAGGAGCCTATTGCTATTAGAGGCCAAGGGACACACATCGTTCCACCAATTAAGCGTTAATTTTGGGCTTCGCACTTCGATGGACAAGGACATGCTTAACCCTACTCATCCTAGAACTATCACCCTTTAAGGTTTGTTCAATCTCCTAAGAATCTTCACTTTCATTCAAGTTTGACATGAAACTTGTGAACATGATTCTTAGGAACAACTAAATTACATTCACAAGTATGTTGGATTTACTTTCCATCGCCCTTCTTTTTTGTAAATCAAAATGTTCTATTAATTCACGTTGATGTTGCATTCTAATATGATCCATAAAACAAACCCAAAGACCTCATTCTTATTGGAAGCCCAAAGATGAAAATAAAACCACCTTACACAAAAGCTAATGACACTAGAAATCCATATCCTAATAACCCTATAACTAAAAAATCCCAAGTAGCTCAAAACTCTCAATGTTCCATATGGAGAGCACCAACTGGCCCACCTTCATTAAATAGAGGCAAAGGATGATGGAAAACCTCATGGAAATGACCTTCTATATTCTCCATTCTACCTTCAAGGTTCACTAATTGGTCATGGATTATTTTTTGACCTTTGAGTGCATTCCATCATGCACAAAATCCACCATTGGTTATGGTGGAGATTGTTCATGGACATTATAGCTGCATTCCTACCCTTGTGTTTTTCCTGGCTATTTGCTCTTAGAAACTTTGTAATTTGTTGAAATGTCTCATCCTATGTATAAACTCGAAAAGGAATATCTACTCTACCTCATACATCATCATGAGTCATTTGCACTCAGTGTGTCAATTCAGTAGTGTGACTAAGCAAAGTTCAAATATGCATGATTTGTCTCATTTCTTGGCTTTACTTTGCTTAGTGCTCTTATAATTTTTAGGAATTTTATTTATTTCTTTAAATAATTTTATATTCAATGCTATGTAGGACTATTAATAAGGATATTCTAAAAATGTTTAACTCTTTTTTAATAATTTCAAACATTTCTCATATTAGAACTATCACATCTATTACATGAGTGGTAAACTAAGGGTCTATTAACAATTTTTTCAACTCATGTAGTGCACAAGTTTTTCTCCCATGATGTTGCCACTTTGCATAATGCATGAAAGGCCTTTTTAACCAAGGTGGTAAATAAAACTTTGGGTTTTTGACTATAGATTTGTGAAAATTTATGCTTTTTCTTTTGGTGAGTGATCTTATAACTTTTAGATATTTTATTTCTTTTTTGAAATAGTTTTCCATTAAATGATATTCATATGTATCAATAAGGATATTTTATGAATATTTAAAACTTTTAATAACTTCAAACATTTACCATATTAGCACTATCAATGCTACTACAAGACAACTTTAAACATTTACATATTAGCACTATCACTACTAATACAGGATTGAGCTCTCTATTAAGAGTTTTTGAAACTCATGTACTTCACATGCTTTTATTCCTTGATGTTGCCACTTTGCATTATACATCAAGGGCTTCTTTAACCATGGTAGTGAATAAAATTTTAGTCTTTTTCTTGTTTGTGAGAATGTATGGTTTTTCCCATGATATTCATGTTGAAAATCACTATATAAGGGCAGAAAAAATACTAATAAGTTTAGCCCCCATTGGAATCCCAATCATGGGTGTCTTTATACACTAGCACTAGCACTTCTATTGGTGTTTTATGGTCCCTAATAACTAGTATCAAAGCTTAGGATAAAATGAGTTGGTTGAAGAATGATTGGGACCAAAACACCAAATAAATTTGTTTAATGACCATTGATATGCCACACAAATGTGTCTTAAACACCATAATTTCTATCATTTTGTAATCCTAAAAATTATGTAGCCAAGAAAATTCTTCATAGAAAACTAGCTTTGGTGAATATTTTTACATTCTCTAACAACAATATACATTTTATTTTTAGGAGCCTATTGTTATTAGAGGCCAAGTGCCACTCATTGTTCCACCAATTAACTCTTAACTCATGGTTGTCTGCAATTTCCATGGACACATACATGATCAACCCCACTAACTCTAGAGATCTCATCCTTTTAGGTTTGTTCAAGCTCCTAAGCATCTCCACCTTCATTCAAGTCTTCCATGGAACGTGTTTGGTTAGGAGATTAATATAGAACTATAATTTTTGATATAAGAAGGTAACATTATTCTTAGGAACAACTGAAAAACATGGACATGTATGTTGGTTTTATTTATGTAAATCAAATTTTTTTATTAATTCACATTCATGTTACATAGTGATAGGCTCCATAAAACAAACCTAAAGGCGTCATTCTTATTAAACTTCATTGCCCAAAGATGAAAACAAAACCACGTTACAAACAAGCTAATGACACTCCAAAGCCATATTAAGATAACCCAATATACCCAAAAAAATCCCAAGTAACTCAAAACGATCCATTTTCATGATTTTTCAAGATGGAGAGGTACTATTAATGCCACGAAGAGGATGATGGAAAGCCTCATGCACATGACCTTAGATATGCTCCATTCTATGTCAAATGTTCACTAATGTCTCATGGATTGTCTTTGACCTCTTAGTGGATGCCATCTTGCACAAAATCCACCATTGGTTGTGTTTGATATGGTTCATGAACCTTATAGCTTCATCCCTATCCTAGTGCTTGTGCTAAGGTAGTTGCTCTAAAAAATTTGTAATTTGATGAAGGCTCTCATCCTATGTATCAAAGGGAAAAGACATCTATACTCTACCTAGACACATCATGGTGAGACATTTTCACTCACTGTGTCAATTCATTAGTGCTATTAAGAAAACTTGAAATAGACACTCTTTTTCTCATTTATGGGCTTTATGAGTGCTACTAATCTTTAGGCATTTTATATTTTTTTTTATGAGTGGTCTTCTAATCTTTAGAAATTTTATTTATTGCTTGAAATAATTTTCTATTAAATGCTATGTAGGACTTTTAATAAGGATATCCTTAAAATGTTAAAGTCTTTTTTAATAACTTCAAACAATTCTCATATAAGCACTATCACCTCTAATACATGACTCATAAACTACCTATCTATTAAAAGTTTTTTCAGGTCATTTACTTCACATATTTTTTCTTTTGACCAGTGATCTTATAACTTTTAGGAATTTTATTTATTTCTTGAAATAATTTTCCATTAACTGTTATTCATAAGTATTAATAAGAATATTCTCACAATATTTAAATTTTTTAATAACTTCAAACATTTACAATGTTAGCACTATTGCTACTAATAGATGATTGACCTATCTCTTAACATTTTTTTGAACCTCATGTACTTCACAAGGTTTTAGTCCTTGAAGTTGTTACTTTACATTATACATGAAGGGCTTCCTTAATCATGGCAGTGAACAAAATTTTGGTTTTTGGACTTGAGGTTTTTGAGAATGTATGTTTTTTAGAGTGACATTCACTTTTAAAATCAATTTTAAAGGGAGAAAAACTACTGATATATTTATCCTCCATTGGGATCCAAATCATGGGTGTCTTTAGGCACCATCACTTATCTTATTGTGTTGTTTTCTCGTATCAAAGCTCATTAAAAAATGAGATGGTTTATGAATGATTGAGATGGTTTATGAGATCCTATACAACTGTGTCTTTAAACACCATCACTTCTATCATTTTGTAATCATAACAATTATGTAACTAAGAAAATTCTTGAATATAAAACATTCTTTAGTGAAGATTCTTACATTCTCTAACAACAATATATATTTTATGTTTAGGAGCCTATTACTCTTAGAGGCCAAGTGCTAGGCATTGTTCCACCAATTAACCCTCAATTCAAGGAGGAGTGTGATTTCCATGGACACAAACAGGCTTAAACCTGCTCATGCTAGACACCCTTTAGGGTTTGTTCAAGATCCTAAGAATCTCCACCTTCATTTAGGTTTTCCATGAAACTTGTGTGGCTACGAGATTAATATAGAACTCTAATGTTTGATATAACAAGAGAACATTATTCTTAGGAAAAACCTAAATACATTGACAAGTATGTTGGATTTAATTTCCTTTCTGTAAATCAGAATTTTCTATTAATTCAAAATCATGTTACATGGCTATAGGCTCCATAAAATAAACCGAAAGGCCTAGTTCTTATTAGACATGGCCAAAACATGTAAACAAAACCACATTACAAACAAGCTAATGACACCATAAAGCCATATTGTGATAGTCTAATATAACCAAAATATCCCAATTAGCTCAAAACAATCCACTTTAATCATTTTTCAACATGGAGAGTGAGAAATGGCCCACCTTTCTCGTTAACTCGAGGAAGAGGATCATGGAAAGCCTCATGGACATGACCTTCTATATGCTCCTTCTAACTCCAAGGTTCACTAATGTGTCATGGATTTGTTTTTTACCTCTTAGTGGATGGCATCATGCACAAAATCGACCACTAGTTCTGTTGGATATGGCTCATTAACCTTATAACTTCATTCCTATACTTGTGCTTGTGGGAAGCTAGTTGCTCTAAAAAATTTGTAATTTGCTAAAGCCTCTCATTCTATGTATGAAAGGGAAAAGACAACTATAATCTATGTTATGATTTCCTTATGAATATTATGTTAATGCTCATTTTCTCACGTGCTTATATGATTTAACACCTATATCATGAACATGTTTCCTATGACTGTTGTTGTATATGCTTTTCTTGCATAAGTTACAGGTTCTAAATGCATTAGAAGGAGCAGAGGGTTTGGACCCTGCGAACTCGAATGTAGGACCTCAGGGTAATACCTTCTCCCTACTTCTGTAGCTTAAGCATTTAGAGTGTTTGTCTCTGTTCCCTACGTTCTGTTGGGATTTTCAACCCAAGACCCTACGATGTTTCCACCCGCAACACACATCACTTCAATTTATAATTTTTTATGTGGCCCCATCAAACAACCCATGTGGCACAAATAAACGCGAAGCCAATGTGACTTGTATACCAGATGAACCCATAACCACATAGAAAAATGAATAGCTTCATTTGTAAATCTTGGATTTGAGTGATTTTGAGTGCCCCTTTCTCCTCTAAGGGTCCTCTAACACTTCCATGTGTCAAATCACTCAACCACCTCATAGTTTCACACCCACATGCTTATGTGCAAATGCCACCGGGTTTGGTTCCAAGTCCTCAAGCCACTTTTGTGGGCTAATTCCTCTAAAGCCCACTAGCTTAGTGTTTGGAGTACTTACCAAGCTACAAATCTCAAAGAGGAAGGCTTTGAGATGCGGAATACATGGGACCAAATAAAAAAAGGTATTGTCAATAAAAAGTTTCTATAACTTATGCTTTATGTGGTAGTTGCCAAGGGCTAAGGTTTCAAAGCGAGCTCAGAGGGATAACATGAGCTTAGTTTGATCTAATTTCTAATTTCTTTAAGTGTAATTTTTTAATGAGCCCACATTATTTAAATGTTTTGTATAGTTATTTATTTTTTATTTTTTTTAGATTTTTAGAATTTTTATTTTGGCAAAGATGAGCAAAATTTGAACTTTGATGAGAGACCAACATCCTTATTACATATAATAATGAGACTCTTAGGTCAACAATTTTCAAAAAACTTAATTATAACCTAAACTTTAAGTAAACTTTTCCCTTTCCTTCGTGCACATTGAAAAAGACAACATTGAGTTAAGCTAATTTTATTTATGTTTCCTTGATAACCACACCTAGAGTAAGAACCAAAATTAATTACGACCTAAAATGTAAGAGTTAAGCTAATCTTATTTATGTTTCCTTAATAACTACCCCTAGAGTAAGAGCCAAAATTAATTGCTACCTAAACTGTAAACAAACTTTTCCCTTACGCTAATCTTATTTATTTTTCCTTGGAGTTAATTGTGGAGACTACCGAATCAACGGTTCGTTATTGTTTTGTTTTTTTATGGGTTACATTACTCTTTTTTACACCTAGAGTAAAAGCCCAAATTAATTTCAACGTAAGCTGTAAACAAACTTTTCCCTTACGCTAATCTTATTTATTTTTCCTTGGAATTAATTGCGGAGACTACCGAATCAACAGATCGTTATTGTTTTATTTTTTTTATGGGTTACATTACTCTTTTTTTTCCGACGGGAAGTCTGGCTAACTGTGGGAACTCGGGACATGGCCAGGATTGGCCGGATTAATTGCGGAGACTACCGAATCAACAGATCGTTATTGTTTTATTTTTTTTATGGGTTACATTACTCTTTTTTTTCCGACGGGAAGTCTGGCTAACTGTGGGAACTCGGGACATGGCCAGGATTGGCCGGATTTTGTGTTAATTTTGACTGTGTTTTATATCGATATATAATTTTGATTGGCCGGGTTTTGTGTTAATTTTGACTCTGTTTGACGGAACTTTGTATATAATAATGCGATGGAAATAGACTTGGTTTTTGTGTCATGATATGACTGAACTCTTACTTGATCAAGTTTGACTTGATTAACAGAACTATTTAATAATTCCATGATCACTAATTTAGTGAAAGGAGGAGCGACTCTTGATCAAGTTTGACAAGATTTTTCGGATTGATCGCGGCACCAAAACATTCAGATTGATCGCTACATGAAGGAAACGGAAACGGTTTTTTGGGGAGGACCGAAATTTGCGGAGGATTCACCCAAATTCCAACTGAAATAACCACCACCCAATCTTTAATTAAATCTTACATCTTACAATGTCGGATTTAGTCTCCAAAGGTGTAAGAAAGTAATGAATCCTCCAGTAAATCTGCAATTAATTCTTGCATGAAACCGTTACATTACTACATGGACGGCCACAGCTTGAGATCACGTAAGTGGAGGACGAAAAATCAGAATTGGGTAAACATTATATATACACGTATTGAAACGAAAGAATTGATATTCAGCCCTAGTGAGTGAAGGGTCTTTTTGTATTACTTCTATCAGAGAAAATCTGAGCACCTCATCCATGATGGTAGGAGTTGATCCTGCAACCCGTGAATCCCCACTCACGGCCAATGTCGAAAGCCCGGGAGAGGGAGGGGCAGTGACGATGCCGAGGCCGCGCGGAAGGCCCAAGGGCTCCAAAAATAAACCCAGGCCTCTTGTGCCTGCAACCTGTGACTCCCCAGTCACAGCCAATGACGAACGCCCCGGAGAGGGAGGGGCAGTGATGATGCCGAGGCGGCGCGGAAGGCCCAAGGGCTCCAAAAATAAACCCAGGCCTCTTGTGCCTGCAACCCGTGACTCCCCAGTCACGGCCAATGACGAACGCCCAGGAGAGGGAGGGGAAGTGACGATGCCAAGGCGGCGCGGCAGGCCCAAGGGCTCCAGGAATACGGCCAAGGCTTTTGTGCCTCTAACATTCGAGATCCCAAGTGGGGAAGACATGATAACAACTTTGGAGACATTCGCACGCAGACGGCAGCTGGGACTCTTCATTCTCAGCGGCAACGGAATGGTAAGGAATGTCACCCTCCGCAATGTGGCCGCTCCAATGGGACTGGTGATGTATGGAGGACCGTTGAATATTTTATCGATCTCCGGAGCTTTTCCCCGCACCACCGAGAACCAGCAAGCTACAGGAATCACGGTCATTCTGAAAGACGAGGGAGTTGGTGCCATAGTGGCAGGAACCGTGATGGGGAGCTTGCTAGCATTCGGCGGCGTCTTGCTCATGCCGGGCACAGCCGCCCACATCCACCAGGAGCACAGCAGTGAATGTAAATGAAATATTTACACAGTGGTGTAAAATTTCATAGGAGGCAGAGTAATTTATCTTGTAATGTTTTGGTGAATCCCTCTCAGTAAAAGAGGATGAATATGTCTCTGTAAATTCTCAGGTGAAAACAGAGTTTTGGTTTAATGTTGTTTCTGGTAAATCCCTCTCAGCAAAGAGGATGAATGTATATCAGTCATTTTATTTTAATGAATGGAAATCTTTTATTGTGGTGCATTACTCTGTTCAGTGAATTTTTTTTTCCCGTGTGTAATTTCTTCACACTACAAATACAATCCCTTGGTTTTCAATTTGCTGCTGCAAACCCACTTCATCATATCCCCGTGTGCAATTTCTTCTGTTCTTCTCCTCCGGTTTTCATTGGCTGGAGCGAACACAAATTACACATTCTCCCCGTGCGATGCAATACAACTCGAATGGAGTCAACACATTTATATTTCATATGGGCAAATTAATAAAATAAGAAAAACTTAAGTTATGATTTACCTCCCGCCCATACTCCATGTTAAATTCGCCGTATGAAAACATTAAAGGCACATTACCAAACCTATGACATTCCATTATCATAAGGCATGGTCGATTATGTATTGTCCATGCTGCATTCATTTTGACAGGCCCCGTACGCGTACCATGAAGATTTTAAACGGCGGACAGCTTCCACGAGATCAAACGGCGGAGAGAGAGGCCTCATGATCAGACGGATATCGGACGGGGTAAGAGGACCAGAAGTTACCTTCCGACGGATGGGACATGCTGATGTCAGGCCAGCATCACTTGAATGGTATTGCACACGAGGAGAAGAGTGTGTGGGCTCGCAGCAGCCATTAAAAGGAAACCAGGTGATTGTCATGTAAAAGCATGAGGTGAAAGTAAGAACAGGGTCAGTAGCAACTGTAAAAACCAACGAAGAAAAACCAGAGGAACGCACAGAAGTGCATGAGTGAATATTTTTGGGTTATAATGTAATGTCATTTTTGGAATGAAATGCAGCAGGGTAAAAACCATTTTGTCTTGGTAATGTAAGAAGAAAAGGAATGCACAGCAATGCAGGAAGAGGAGAAGCAAATGAAAACCAGTGGGTTGTTTTGTTTCAAAACCATGAATAGTTTCACACACAAGTGAAAAGGTAAACCTGTAACTCCCTGTAAGTTTTGTTTTCACACAGCAGTGAATGTAAATGAAATATTTACACAGTGGTGTAAAATTTCATAGGAGGCAGAGTAATTTATCATGTAATGTTTTGGTGAATCCCTCTCAGTAAAAGAGGATGAATATGTCTCTGTAAATTCTCAGGTGAAAACAGAGTTTTGGTTTAATGTTGTTTCTGGTAAATCCCTCTCAGCAAAGAGGATGAATGTATATCAGTCATTTTATTTTAATGAATGGAAATCTTTTATTGTGGTGCATTACTCTGTTCAGTGAATTTTTTTTAAGGGTAAAGATCCTGGAGTGGAGCAAAGGAAACAGAGCATTGGCTCTGTGGTGTTCAGTTAATGTTTGGTTTTGGTATTTTTCCCATTGCAAACGAAAAATACCCAACAGTGGTATCAGAGCTAGTCCAGGCTCTTTGATGGTGACAGAGCAGGTTCATGCTCTTTGAAGTGTCAAAGAAGCTGAAGGAAAGACCCTTGTTGCAGCAGCAGTAAGGCTTCTCCAGCTGTGTGAAGTTTCAGCCAAAGGGATTCAGGTATTCCTCAAAGTTTTTGAGTTGCTGTTAAAAAAAACAGTTAGTGGTTTTTAAAAACACAGTCAAAGATTTTAAAAATAGTTAAGAATGGCAAGGTCAAAGAAGAAAGTGTCCAAATCCCCTAAGGTTGTGTCTCCCTCCTCTGTTAAAATAGAA
>APFE031197778.1:0-49288 GCA_000404065.3 Pinus taeda
AAAAAATTAAAATAAAATATTTAGATTTTTAAATGAGTTATGGCTTTTAGGTATCTAGTATTCATGATAAGCCATGGTATTGGCTCATGGTATTGTAAGAAATCCTATTTATAAGCTAATGATATCCATGAAAAAATGAGATGAATATCTGTGGTAATGAATATTGTTATATTATAAGTTTATTGTAAGTATTATGTTTTTAAATGCTTATTAATTAAATGTAACTATTGTTACATCATTATTTTACACCAATACATCTCCCTATACTTTTTGTTTTTAAATTAAATTTTAAAATGTTGTAAAATTAAATTAAAATAAATTATTTAAAAAAATGATGACATACAATCTTTCTTACATTACATCTAACACATACACATCTCCCTCATACTCAACTGTAGAGTGCCTCTCATTGCAAACATATGAAGCCTACATTCTTTTTCTATATATTTGTTTGCTGACATTTAAAGATGTTGACAATTTTTCTTATAATACATCTACACATCTCACCTATACTGGGATGTAGAGTGCCTCTCAGCACAATCAAGATTTGAAATTTGTTGAAGGCAACATGGACCAGGTAGAAAATTAAAAAATCAATAGAATCTTTTTATATATTGGATCCTGAATAAATTAAACATTATTATGGATTCATGTGGCAGTATTACATTGAACAAGACTTAAAAATGTGTAATGATGGAAGTGAACACGTTGAAAAAAGGTTGAAATGAATTGGCATCATCCCACTTGTAGCAAAAAGAGACATCTAGAGTTCATGATATAAAGAAAGAAGAAGAAGAAACAAGTTGAAAACATCAAAGTTATTAGCAACAAGTTAAAGTAGAAGTTTCGTCAACATATTATAACAAAGAAAGTAAAAATGAAATACTTGAAAGTTTACTGTCCCGAGAAATTCTCTGTAGGTTAGTATGTGTAAAAATTCCAAAAAACAGAATCCTATTGCAATAACTAGAAATTATTCTCCTAATTTTTAATTTAATTTAACAATTTATTTACTATTTGCTACAACAAATACTAAATAAATCACATTGCAACCTACATAAATAAAAATTGTGGAAGAATAAATGCTGGAAGAAATGCTATCACACACACACACATAAAATAACATAGTTATTTTTGGACAAAATTCCCCGGAAAAAGCCAACTTGGGAAAACCGATGTAATAGTTGAGGGTTTTATTATTATGCAGCAGTGAAATAATATGAGTACAATTGGATGTCGAAACTAGAAATCCTACAGAGAAATACTAGCAATAAAAATCCAGTGAGAAAAATTCCTCACTCCAGAGGAAAATATAGGCTCTGACCTCAACTCAAATTGAGCCGTCCAAATTGGTTCTACGCAACTACTACGTCACCCTAGTGCATTCCCTTCTACATTCAGTTCAAACCAGCTTCTCCTCAGGCCGTCTAGTCTATTTCCATTTGGGAAAATGTTTCTCCTTGCCTCCAGAACCTCTGCCCAACTTCTAGCATTGAAACCCGTTTTTCTCTAGCAAATTTGAAATTGCCTCTAGAGGCTACTATGCTGCTCTGCATCAGCCTCACTATGGCTCACTTGCCTCTTTGCAAATGTAATCATCGGATCTGTAATCCTTCCTTCGGATTCACTATCTTTGCCTCTCTCTCACTACTTCGATATCACTAGCTCTCTCTCCGAAAATTGACTGTTACTACTCATGAAATCGATCTGCTCATGAAATCGAATTTCTTAAGTGTCTTCTCCAAGCACCCGTCGACTTCTTCTGATAATCCTCTGTTAGGACTCCAACGGCTAATAGTAAATATTAATCAATGGCTACGATTAAATTGAATTTGATTCATGTGAGTTTTTAGATCATTCATGCCTTGACTTAATTAATGTTGATTAATTAACCATATTCCTTAAGTTTAGACTTAGGAAATATTTAAAACTAGTTAATAATCTAATCAAGTCATTTCTAAGTGGAATTTCCAAAAATGATTTCTTGGTTTTGGAGATCTCATGTATTATAGCCTCCACCAAATTTCAAGGCTAGAACACATCTTATGCTACAAAAACTAACACTCACTCTTAACGAGGAATGTGTTCTAGTGCTACTGCACACCTTGTAGCACCACCCTGTCTTTGCATCATCTCCTGTCACGTTGCTAATGTTTGGCCATACTTACCAACAACCATTGCACAAATCTAATATATTTTGCATCTATGCTGCTATTGACCATACCATACTGCTCCCAACACTGCAATGCCCTCCCATCTATTGTTGTTGCAACTGATACGGATCTTAAATAATGAATCAATTATGTTCAGTATAATGCATCTGTTAACCGAGTCTTTGACTGCTACTAGTATCAACACTGTCACTGAAGAATCAACATTGTCGCTGACTCTACACCACGCTTCCCAGCATTTGACTGCTACTAATCTCTGCAACTGTCACTCTGGCATCTTACTGCATCAACTGTCACCGATCCATCCTACTACTGAATATTTTGGTTCCCTGTAGCAAGGTATTGATCCATGAGGTGGAATCCTTAAGGATCCTGCCCATTTATAGCACTCTTGTGCTACAAGTCCAAATCACCCCACCTCACTCCTCGAGGTATGTCGGCGATCATAGTGAAGTATTCGTCAACTTGGAGGATAGTGATCTGATTTAGAATATTATATTGTTGTGTTAAGATCCTCCTCAAATTAGAAACAAAATGCTTTCATTGTGCTTAAGGATTCATGAATTTTTGCAAGCGAAATGATGAGTTTTTATGTTAATTTTATGAACAATTTAACAGAAATAAGAGATTGAACAACATCATGAACATGTATATAGAATCATCAAAAACACATTGCAATAGGAACATGTTAAAGGATTTCACCACTACTAGGCTACGTCTCCTTGGTCCAACTTCCGATGGCTTAGGCTTCTTTATTATGCTCAAAAGTGTAAAACGATGTGTTTAAAATGCTCAAATGCTTCTGAACACTACTCCAATGAGTCCATAATATCCAAAAATGGCTATCTAGCCTCTTTTTTCATCCAATTTGGTGGAACACTGAAGAAGTTATGATCTCGCCTAGTTTTCCATTATTTGCTCCACAAATTGCTCCATTCTCAGCATGATCTTACAATATCACTCCAAAAAGCGCTATCTAGGTGAATATTTCACCACGTGACATCCATAAGCTATCAACACCGACAACTCCATCACAAATCACAATTGGTGAAAACTAGTGGTCTTATGGTTTGTGAATGCGGTGTGGCAATATGCGATTGTGATAAGCTGTGAACCCGACAGAACTATCAACTGCAACCAATAATATTATTGTATCTAGAATATATCACAATTGGTGGAGCTAGGGTAATACATATAACGGGACGTGCAATGTGCGATATGCATTTGTGATATCACAATCGTAGCCTGATCCTGTCGGGGCCAATTCTATAACACTTCCCTTTTGCGATGTGCGATTGCGATTATTGCATCACACCTTGGCTTGCTATGGGATCGATTCTTTAACGCCGATCCACCTGCGATATGCGATTTGTGAAATGTGGGCCAATGGAAGCCTATCACTTGGTGCTTCCCCATTCGCTGAAGAGTTTTGCCGCATAATCTTCTCCTGCCATCTGTCCAAGTCAAACCTGAACTTTGACTTTCTCTAACTTCGTCATATGAGCTAGGATTTGAGTTCCATTCACACCATTGGAATCAGGATGAGGAGCACTTCGATATGAAGCTAAGTTTATCAAGATTCTACCACTTTTAGTTTTGAGCCTAATTTTGAGCACCTGATCACTCCTCCCCACTAGAACCCTTTTGAACTCCAAAAGATCACTTTCAGCTGTCGAACATGTGAGGGTACAATTCCCTCACCTTTCCAACCTTTATCCATTTGGCTTTATCCATGTTACTGTCAGTAGCAACATCCTTCTTACCAAGATGATACAATACATTATGATGCAAATGGTAATCAAATTCCTCGATTCCTTTGACTCAAGCTTGAATATAAATCTTGAAAGTATGTATTTTGTTGAACATAACTTCCATGTAAAACAAAATTATGCTTGAGGATAGTAATTACACAAACTATAGACCTAGAAAGTACATCAACAAACTTGTCACTTATACCTTTCTTATACCTTTTGACCAAGTGGAATAGTAGAAGAAAACCCATCCAATGAAATTTCCCTTGCCGCTGCAACTTAAACACTGCACCATTGAAAATTTATGAATGAAACAAAATGGGCTTACCGTATTGCATAAAGACTCCACCCATGGCATAGTCACATACAACGACCTAAAACTCAAATGACTTTTTTAAGTTTGGAAGAACAAGTATAAAGGCCGAACTAATATTTTGTCTTAAAGCATTAAATGCCTCTTGTTGTTTGCCTCCCCACTGGAATACCTTTTGCACAGCTACCAAAGCATGAAAATGAGCTACTAACAAAATCTCTCCTCCAACATTGGGCTGCTCTCAATAAACCTCTTATCCAAATAACTATCTTGAGCATTGACTAATCCATAATGGCATCAATCTTGGAGAAGTTTAGCTTCAGCTCATCTTCCCCAATATCATGGCCCAAGTATATCAAAGAATATTTATCCAACATATACTTTGAAATCTTCAATAACAAATGTTCTTGACAAAAGACATCAAGTATTTCTTTCTCATACATGACATGTTCATAATGGAATTTTCTGAAAATGAAAATGTCATCCAAGTAGACTATCATGTCTAGAAATGGTTGTAATACATATTGCTTCATATGCATGAAAGTATTAGGAGCACGGAAAAGACCTAAAAGCATAACAAGCCATTCAAACAAACCTTGCTTGGTTTTGAATGTCGTCTTCCATATGTCTCCTTCAACAACTCTACTTTGATGAAAACCACTTCTTGAATCTCATTCAATGAAATTCTTACCATTCTTATTGGGCATCAAAACAAGAGGTGCACCACATGGTAAAGGAGAAGGTCATATGATCCTTTTGTTAAGAAATCCTTGGATTTTTTTTTTTTATTTCTGCACTTTCCCTTCTTAACATCCTATGCATGTCAATGTTAGGAAGAAGACACTTTTGCTGCAATGGTATTTCATGTTGGATTCTCCTCTTGGAAGGAAATCCTTTTGCATTTTGAAACACCTAATCATCATGGTTAACTACTTCAACCAAATCAGTTTTAAATTTTGAATTACAACCATCAAACACTTCATAATCAATATCAACATTGGGTTTGATCATAGGAAGCACTAAATTCTTACTTGAATTCACTAGTCTTTTCATTTGCCTTGCATTAAATAATGAAAAATTTAGCTTCTTGCAATGAGCTTGCGCAATATACTCCACACCATCCTTGAACAAGTGGTACTCGTTTTCATGATGATATAATATTTACTTTCTATCATAAAGGCAAGGAATACCCAAAACAATACATGATATATCAAGTGGTACAACATCTATTTCAACTTCGTCAATGAAGTTTGCTCTGGTTGCAAACGAAGAATGCATTTTCTTGTAACCTGTAAGTTTGTTTCCTTACATATCCAACCCAATGGATATGGATTCGGATGTAAAATGGTTTCAATATTAAGTTTCTTGACTAAGTCATCAGATATCAAATTAGCTTGAGACCCACTATCAAAAAGTGTGTCGATTTTTGTATGTTTTGAGATTACCCTCACATTAAATAGTTCAATACTTATTTTTTCATTTGGAGTGCTAGTGTTAAAATTTGATATACTAGTGCTGGAAATGGATTCTTTTGCTTTTATACCCATGGATGTAATTTTAGTTTCATCACCCGAATCGGATCCCAAATCCTCTTGAATGACGATAATTGTCTTTTCTTTTCTTTGTTGTTGAATTTATTTGGTTTCATTTTGGGATGAAGCTTCCAACAATGAACTTCATCGTGACCCTCTTTGGAACAATGTTAACATATTGTTTTCTCTCCTTCCTTTTTAATGGGTGCATTTTTCTTTCTCTTGAAACCCTTTTCTTTCTCTTTACGCTTAAATGGCTTTTTACTACCTTCTTCTGGGGTGTTTTTCCCTCTTGCCTCAAGATGGTGGCTTGCACACACACATCATTTAAATTACTGGGATTAAACATTAAGATAGTATGCATAAGGTAATTGTGTAAACACCCTATGTACTTCATCAATGTGTCCTGTGATTGCAAATCTACACCTAACATCAAAGGCCTTTTTTCAGAATTCTTGGGTGTAACTACACATTTGACCTTTAAGTTGTCTAAAGTTCTATGAATTCATGATGGATTTCTGCATATAAGATAGAGGGTAGAATTGTCTTTTGATTGCAGCAATGAAATCAATCCAAGAAATTGAGATCTTACTTTTTTTTTAATCTCCTCTTGGGTCTTTGATTCCCACCATACTAGTGTTGCACCCTCCATTCTCAAGGAAGCTAACTGAATCTATATGTCAACCTCATGAAGGTTTTGAATCCTGCAATAGACCTCCAACTGACGAATCCAATTATCAAGCTTCTCTACATTCACTTCACCATTATACTTGGGTAGCTCAAATTTAACATCATGTTTTAAAAAAGGTGATTTACCAGTTCCTTTTGAAGTATGATGATGAGTATGAGTAGGGGTTGTGTTAGTGGAAGAGGGTGAAGATGCTTGTGAAGAAGAATATGAAGAATATGGTGGAGAGGGTGGAGGTTTTTCTCCATTTACATTACCTCCTTTTCCATTACCTCCTCCTGAAGAGCCTTTTCCTTTGGGAGGTTTGGAACTTTCCCCTTGCAACCTGGTATTCCACTCTTTATAGAGGACCTTTACCATCTTTGTCATATCAAAGAAATCATTTCTGAAGGTATTCTCATCTTCTATCATGTTTTTAGGTTCTTCTTCATGAGACATGATCTTTAGAGTCTCAAATGAAACTTGAGGTTAAACTAGTGTTGGAGATTGTGGCAACCTTGCTCTCCTTCCCTTTGACCCAACTTCAGGGCTTCCAACCAGCTTCCCTTCTCATCTTTTGAGTTTTAACCTTGTAAGCATGACATAAAATTGCAAACGATTAAATCCTTATTTCACAAATAAAACCTAGAGATTTGATACCAAAATGATCTAATTTAGAATATTAGATTGTTGTGCTAAGATCCTCCTCACATTAGAAACAAAAGTCCTTCATTGTGCTTAAGGATTCATGAATTTTTGCAAGTGAAATGATGAGTTTTTATGTTAATTTTATGAAAAATTTAATATAAGTTGGAGACTTAACATCAGCATAAAAATGTATAGAACATCATCAAAAACACATTACAACAGGAACATGATAAAGGAGTTCACTCCTCCTGGGCTACGTCTCCTTGGTCCAGCTTCCAATGGCTTGGGCCTCTCTATTATGCTCAAAAGTGTAAAAATATGTGTCTACGATGCTCAAATGCTTTTGAAAACTACTCCAATGAGTCCAAAACATCAAAAAATGGCTATATAGCCTCTTTTTGCATCCAATTTGGTGGAAAATTGAAGAAGTTATGACCTCTCCTAGTTTTCCCATTATTCTCTCCACAAATTGCTCCATTCTCGGCATGATCGTACAATTTTGCCGCGTGAAGGCCATAAGCTATCGACACCGATAGCTCCATCACAAATCGAAATATGTGAGAACCGTCAGGCCTTATGGGTTGTGAACGTGACATGGAAATATGTGATTGCGATAAGCTACAGACCCGACGAAACTGTCAACTGCAGCCCATAATATTATCGCATTTGTAATATATCACAATCAGCGGAGCCAGGGTAATACATATAATGATACTTGCACTGTGTGATATGCGATTATGATATCAAAATCACAACTTGATCCTGTCGGGGCTGATTTTGTAGCACTTCTCTTTTGCAATGTGTGATTGCAATTATCACGTCGTACCCTAGCTTGCTCTGGGGCTGATTCTTTAACGACGATCCACCTGCTATATGCAATTTACGAAATGTGGGGCCAATGGTGGCCTGCCAGTTGGTTCTTTCCCATTCGCTAAAGAGTCTTGCCACATCATCTTCTCCTGCCATTTGTCCAAGTCAAACCTGAAGTTTAACTCGCTCTAACTTCTTCATATGAGCTCAGATTTGACTGTCGTTTACACCATTGGAATCAGGATGATGAGCAATTCGATCTTAATCTTAGTTTATTGAGATTTTTACACTTATTTTTGAGCCTAATTTTGAGCACCTAATTAGATAACCTATTGATCTCAGCATGTGTTGCAACCTAGTCCTGCTTCTCCTCTTTGTCCTTCTTTCTGGGGGGACATCGGGTACTGTAGTGACCGATTTCACCACACCTGAAGCACTTGACCTTCAATAGGTCCTTCTTCTTCTTCCTTTTCTCCCTCTGTCCCTGACTGGGACCCTTAGATGCAAGGGCCACATTCTCCTCCTCCTTCATCTGCTTCTGTTCACTATTGTTGCCACTAATGGAGCTCTTTAAAAGAGCTCACCTCAATTCCTCCTGCTGCAAGTTGGCCCACATTCTGTCCCACTCTGGTAACTTGTCTCTGCCTAGTATTCTTTGGACAAATATCTGACATTCCTCGGAGACACTGTTGAGTTCCAATATCACAAGCTATGTAGGTTGAGGTGCTACTCCAACAGCTGACAACTGGTCCTAGACCCCATGAATTCTGGTGAGGAAGAGGTCTATGCCTTCCCCTTTCTGCATCCTAGTGCATCTCAACTTCTCTTCTACGTACATCATTTGTTGCTCGGATACCTTGGTATAGCGTGGAGAGAGTCCCCCAAATCTCTTTGGCCGTTATATGTGAAATGATATGATCTCGGACTCCATATAGGATCAACCTCTTTTTCTGTGCCATCTCCTTCTTGTACTCCTTCAGCTAGTCTGCATTTGTGGGAACTGCTACAACTGCATCAATATATGCCTTCAGGCCCTATTCATCTAGAAGGAAGGACATCCTTGCCTTCTAGATGATATGGTTGGAAGATTCATCTAACCTATCCTGATCACGAAGCCCAGAAGTAGCCATCTCAACAAATGGCAAAAATATCCTCGTCCCTTCAGCTCAACTGTTGCGCATCTATTCACACTCCCTTCTAGAGTGAGAAACTATGCACACAATGACTATTGCGTTGCAAGGAAAATCGAACTTCTTGAGACTAGAAGTTCTTCCCCCCCATGTGTGTTCTTTTTCTTTCCACCCGACACTAGCTCTGCTCTAGTAATTGCTGCAAAACCATTGTGTTTAGCTAGATATATGCTCCATGAAAATACTAAGCTTTTCTCTCTACCTCTAGAATCACTCGATCTGGAGAGATCAAATTTTTCTACCCCTCACTCAGAAAAATTGAATCCCCTCAAGTAACTCGACCTCTTGGCAAAGTGAGTGTGCTTCCCCTAGGAATTTCGATCTGCCGCTCACACTAAAAAAATTTCCTTCTCTCTTTTCCTCTAAGCTCCCCATTTGATCAACTGTGCTCTGATTCCATGTGAAATTCTGAAAACTAGAATCCTATTGCAGTAACTGGAAATTATTCTCCTAATTGTTAATTTAATTTCACAATTTATTTATTGTTTGCTACAAAAAATACTCAATAGATCACACTACAACCTACACAAATAAAAACTGAGGAAGAATAAATGTTGGAAGAAATGTTAGCACACCCACATAAAATAACATGGTTATTTTTGGACAAAATTCGCCGAAAAAACCCAACTTGGGAAAACAAGTGCAACAATTGAGGGTTTTATTATTATGCAGCAGTGAAATTATCTGAGTACAACTGGATGCCCAAACTGGAAATCCTACATCGAAATACTGGCAAGAAAATTCGTCACTCCATAGGCAAATCCGAGCTCTGGCGTCAACTCAAATTGAGTCGTCCAAACTAGCTCTACGCAACTACTGCGCCACCCTAGCATAGTCCTTTTCTCACTCAGTTTGAACTAGATTCTCCTCAAGCCATCTATTCTACTGTCGGATGGGAAAATGTCTCTCCTAGCCTACATAACCTCTTCCCAGCTTCTAGCAATGAAACTCATTTTTCCCCAGCAAATTTGAAATTTCCTCTAGAGGTTATTACGCTTCTTTGTGTCGGCCTCACTATGCTCACTTGTCTCTCTGCAAATGCACTCATTGGATCTGGAATCCTTCCTTCGGCTTCACTATCTATACCCCTCTCTCACTACTTTGATCTCACTAGATTTCTCTTAGGAAACTAACTGTTGCTACTTAGGAAATCAATCTGATCATGAAATCAAATTGCTCAAGTGTCTTCTCCAAGTGCTCATCAAATTCTTCTTATAATCCTCTATTGGGACTCCAACGACCAATATTAAATCTTAATCAATGTCTAGGATTACCTTAAAGTCGATTCGTGTGAGTTTCTAGATCATTCACATCTTGACTTAATTAATATTGACTAATTAACCATATTCCCTAAGTTTAGACTTATGAAATATTTAAAAATTGGTTAATAATCTAATTAAGACATTTCTTAGCGGAATTTCTAGAAACTATTTATGAGTCTTGGAGATTTCATGTATTCTAGCCTCTCCACCAAATTTCAAGGCTAGAACACATCTGATTCTATAAAAACTAATAGTACGGGAGAGTTGTTGCATTGAGAGGCACTCTCAAGCCCAATATGGTAGAGATGTTCTAATGTAATGGTTTGTCTTGTCTTTTCCTATTTAAAATTTTGACTTAGTTAAATACATAAAAAAAAAAAATAAACAAAATAAAAATAAAATTGAATTTAAATAAAATGAAATTAAGAAAATTAAAATATATTAAAGTAAAATGTCAATTATTATAGATAGTTTTGGACTCTAGATTTTGAATATAATATTTTTATTTTAAAAAATAATATCATATTTCTAATATATATATATATATATATATAACCATATACAGATTATATATATATATATATATATATATATATATATATATAATATAATATATATATATATATATAATATAATATATATAGAATATAAACTCAGTGAAAATAAAAATAAAAATAAAAATAAAAATAACTTCATGGTATTGACCCATGGTATTCATGTGGAATATAGCCTATTTAAGGGAGGGCATTAAACCAATCTATATCTATCTTAACTCCTGATCGACGAAATGACGAGAGTGATCAATTCTCATTTCACTCTAAAATAGGTTTTCATCTTAAGATATTTGATCCCTCTCAGCACTTGGTAGATCCAGAGTTAAGATGGATCTGAGATGGATCTAAGTTGGTTGTAATGTATCACCCTATGTGAAAACATTTTTACTTAATCAAAGTAAAATAAAAATAATAAAAATTAACATTAAAATAAAAATAATTTCATGGTATTGACACATGGTATGAGAACCCATGGTATTGAACCATGGTATTGATGTGGAATATAAAAAATTTATAGGGTGAAACTAAATGAGCCTAGATCTATTTTAACCATGGATCTACCAAGCTTAGAGAAAGATATCAGTATCTTATGATGCAAAGTTAAAATGGATCTATGCTATTCACATTTTGTAAACCTGGATGAGGCTTGAGAAATGGGTATGTTTTTATGTTATTATACATTTTATGTTAGAATGTTGTTAGGAGTGGTAAATAATTCATTTCCCCACTAAGGGAAAGACTTGGAGATAACAAAGAAATTGACATTATAGATTGTGTCAGTGCCAAGCTATTTTCCTATCTAAGTGACTTGTAGCTAAGTAAGAGTCATTATATTCAAAATTGTTGTGTTTATAAATTTTTAAATATGTATCTGGTGAGTGAAAAGGAATAGGCCTGATTTAATAAAGTCTTGATTTATTATTTTTCTATTATCATTATTTGTTTAAATATTTAATCAGTGCTTCAAACAAAAAATCACTTGGACTATCGTTCCAACCCTATCATGTCCCCTAGTATCCACCGCATATATTACAGTATATCATTCTTCCTACATGGAATCAAGAGACTCACATGTATTTGTAAATGTTGGTGTATAATCTATATTAATCAATATTACTAGTAGGAGAGCTACTCCCATTCTAAGAAGCGATTAGTGATAGATTTGGGTGGCGAGATATTGGTGATGGAGTTCAAACATGAGAAATTGGTACTAGATTTTGGAGGCACATCCTTTCCATTTCATAAAACCCTAACAGTAGATTGCAAGCATATTCAATCTAATGAACAAACATATCAAACTCCTACCGTAATGGGTTCTCAGTACATAATGACAACTGGACCAACGACTTGGTGAGGTTAGAACAAGAGACACACAAATTTCCAAGAAACCTGTGCAAACTCAAAATGCCTATGTTTGGCTTGGAAGTTTTCGATGGTGGGGACTAAGTTTTTGTATGGGGTTTCGATGTTGAGATAAAATCTAACTGTACAGAGGACAAAGTGATCTCCCATCTAGAGTAATTGAACTGGAATAATTTTGGGCTTTTTGTGCATTTTCATAGAGGAGTTCATAGGAGAGTAGAGTCAGATCTTTGAATAATTTCATCACTCCTGCGTGACTTCATTGGTGAGGAGTAGGAAGCTCTCCAGTAAATTCACAGACACGCCACATAAATTAATCAAAGATGCGACTCTGCTCTCGTACGAAGTCCTCCATGAAAACACAGACTAGTTCACTGTGGAGGTTATGAAGGAAATTATTACTCTTGTGGGGTGAGCAGTTTGTGCTCTCTACCCTCAAGTTCGATCTCGATATTGAAACCCCACACAAATCCCTTATCTCCGTTGTCAAGAAGTTTAAGAATCAATAGTGGTATTCTAGGTTTGCACAAGTTTCTTAGGACCTAATCAATAAATCGTCTATTTCGTATAGCAAGTTGTGGAAAAAGAAGCTGAGGATTTCGTGGCATCCCACATCCAATCATGCTACATGTTTGTTAAGATGTGTTGTGTGTTTGTAAATCTGGCCAATTCAATGTTGCGTTAGATCTATTTTTCTTTGCAACTGTGTCTATAAATTTATTTAAAAAATTATGGTTAACAAAGTTAAAAATATCCTAGTTTCTTCACATATATGTTTGGAGCAATTTGGTTTTCTTCCTGATAAGTGAATACAAGATGATGTGGCTATTGCACAAGAGTGAATATATTCGATCAAATCAAGCAATTAAAATCCCGCCTTATGAAAATAGATCTCCTACGGGCATATGCTCAAATAGGTTGAGAATTTATGTGACTGTCCTACATAAAATTGGTTTTCCTCTTTGCCATGTCAGATGGATAATGGCTTCTGTGACGACGACATCTATGGTGGTATTAATCAACTGGTACCCTAATGATTTCTTCAAAATCTCCAGGGGATTAAGACAATGATGTGCTCTCTCCCCGCTCCTCTTTATCTTGGTAATGGATCCTCTCAGATCTGCAAAAATAAGGGTTGTTATCACAAGATGTAGGGTCTCCTGCACAATCCCACTATCTATCTACTTTTTTGGATGATGTTCTATGTTTTGGAGCTGCCAATATTTCTGAATGGGAAGAATTTTATCAGATTCTATCTGAATTTGGAAGAGCCACAAGTCTTGTTCTTAACAAAGATAAGATTTAACTTATTTATGATGAAGAGGATGACGAGGTCAGTCAACAAATCACTACCCTCTTTGGGATTAATAAAACTATTCCACTGTCAATTGAATGCAAGTATTTGGGTTGTTTCCTCAAACCAGGAAACTATCAAATTTTTGACTGGGAATGGTTGATTCTTAAAATTTAGAAAAATATTTCTCAATGGGATCATAGGTGGCTTACCCTTAGAGGAAGGGTGATCATGATTAAATCAGTCCTTCAAGGTATCTCATTGTTTTGGATGCACTTATTTCTTGTGCCTTCGGCGATCATCCATAAAATTGATGTTATTATTACCAAGTGCCTATAGGCGGGAGCTGGACCTTCTAGGAAAATCCACCCGATCATGTTGGATTCTCTTACTCGTCCTCTAGATTCGGGTGGATGGGATTTCAGGGATATGAAACAATTTAATTTTGCTCTCCTCACTCAAAATATCTGGAGGGTTTTTAATGAACAAGGTATTTAGAGTAAAGTTAAATAGGGAAAATATCTCCAGCAACCATATTTGGAGAATTCCATATTTAGAGAGTTGTCTTGTTGCTGGAGCCCCTTACAACACATGTAGCTAGAGTTTGAGCTCATAGGAAAAGAGAAGAGGAGGGATTATTACAGATTCTAGGTAGGCCTCTTTTCTATATTCTAATCTCTCTAAGGAAAACATAGATCTTTTTTCTCTTGTTGTTTCTAGATTATGTCACTAGATCTAGGTAGTTCGTTTGAATTTTCCTCATAACACCCCTATTCAAAAAATAATGGTACGTGAAGAAGAACAAGGTCTTATAGAATCATAGCCGGAATTTTGTTGATGGGCCCTATAATTGACTATTTTATTAGGCCCATTAGATTATTCATAGATACTTAAAACATGTTTTGACCCCCTTACTTGCACATTATAGAGTTAATTTGTAGTATTAATGGGTCCTTAGGAAGTTAGTTTATCCTTGCTTATTAAGTGCCTAATATTATTTATATTTGTAGAAAATTCTGAGAATATTGGGAAGATTATGAAGATTTGGAGGATGAGATAATTTAGGGAATTTCTCCCTGCTATAGGAGGATCAATATTGGATAATAAATCAACAAGATATTATGAAATTATTATGCAAATATTGGATTTCCAAGTGATTGAGAAAATCTAGGAATGTGTTCTCTGTCATTTAATGCAGATTCCTAGTGTTGGGAACTAGATCCATTATTTGAGAGATTTTGGAGGAGAAAGATTCCTCCTTTCCAGGAGAATGCTTCCTCATAATTTTTTTATAATTACCAATTCAAATTTTAATCTTGGGGCATGTATTTCTTAGTCTTCTTGTGGAGAAAACTTGTATTGTTGCAGCTCCACTTTCATTTCTAGCAGGGATGTACCTGGATTGATTCAAATAATGAAGTTTTGTGCCATTTTTAGCTTATAAATATTGGTATCCTTCATAGGAATATGACTATCCTTCGGCTTGGCCATCCCAGGAGCCTCGGATCCCTTTTGTATAGTTTTATTTTCTTCTTTTCACTTCTTATTCACATGCATATCTTATTCTTGTTTTTTCATATTTCTGCATTTAGTATTGACGCTTCTTTTGTTGTAGGATTGTGTTAAATGATTTACGCAAGTTATTTTAAAGGTTATTTACATAGTAACAATAATGATGCATACTTATAACATATTTGAAAATTCATCTTCATCATTGAGCTACTTAGATTGATATACTAGTTCACAAATCTAGAATTTCTGGAAGTCCCTTGTAGCAAAATAATAGTAATTTTTTGTTATTTTTTAGAACATATTAGTGAGCTTCATTTGAGTTTATTCCATTTGTATTAAGTCATAAAAATTAAATTTAGTAACAAAATTTACCCCATTTCATTTTCACTTGATTAGGTTAGGCATTTGATAGGTTAACTAGCTCACTAGTTCTTGAATTTCCAGATTTAGAGTAGTAATTTTCAGATTTTTTTAGCACATGTTAACAAGGGTATTTTTGAGTGATTCCACTTGGAATGGATACCTAAGAAGTCATAATTAATAAAAAAAAATTCATCCCATTTGAATTTTATTTACTTGGGCATTTAGCAAGATTCTCACTCCTGTAGCATTATAGGCCTCCTGTAGCAATCACCTATAGAAAACTTGTAGTATCACTTTCCTTCACCAGTTTTTATCTCCACCGAAAATTTGACTTAGTATAAATAAATAATGACCCCTAGTATCTAAACCCATGATTGGGGAAGACCAAATACCACTTAGTATTTTCCTTTTTATCCCTGCAACACATCTCAACAATTTGGGTTATCGGACAAATTTATGAATTGAATAGCACAATAATGATTTCCTTGATTGTCACATGAAGTATATAATGAATTATTTAAATGGATCTAACCTCTTTGGAATGTAGTGATTGATTACATTCTCTTTCCTTCATGCATGTTAGATTAGTTTACTTTCTTTATTCTTATGTTAAAATTAGGTTCCCTTTTCAATGCAACTTTCAGATCCTACAATTAGCCTAGCGTTTGATTTCTATTTCTAAAATTAGGATTAGTATTTAAATTTGAGCAAGTAGAATTTCCATTTCTACAATTATTTTAGGTTAGATTTCTTGATATTCACTCCATTACATCAAATTGATGAAAGAATGGCACATTATATGTTGCACATATAGTGTTGACACCTCTTAAGTTTGTATGAACTTCGGGTTGATAATTTAAGTTGGTAGCCTTGGGAGCTATAGAATTCTTGTTGCAATACTAAGGCTCATAACTTTTTGGCACCATTGTCAGGGAGGTTTAAAATATGCATTTATCTCTTCCCTAGTTGATTCATGTCTTTTACTTTCTACAAAAACACAAAAGATTGCATTAGGCATCTTTCATTTCAAAAACAGAAAAATACATTGCATTAGCATTCTAGTTCAATTTTTTTTATAAAAAGAAAAAATATTTCTCCAACACCAACCCCCCCATTTGATCATGTGGTGCAGTAATAGCCACACCACCATCCATTTTTGCAGGTAGAAGAAGAAGAGGTGGCAGAGAAGATAGAAGAAATTGATGGAGATGATGAGAATGAAGAAGATCCTCTTGGATTTCCCATTCAAGATACTGATGTCAATGTGCATATGAAGAACATCTTTCCATATTTCTTTCTGAACTTCCATGGCATGAAGTCAGAGGATCCAGAAACCTTTCTCTTTGAATTTGAAATAATTTGTAGATCTTATGGTTACTTACTAAACACTCAATAGTTGAGATTGTTTCCAGCAACATTGAAGGATAGAGCTTTTAAATGATTCATGAGTTTAGGGACTAATTCAATAAGATCATAGAATGGTATGAAAAATATATTTCTAGAAAAATATAAAGATCTTGATCTTAAAGAAGAAATATTTAGAATGAATAAAAAAGAATATGAGAGTCTTGAGGTTCTAATAGAGAAGTTCATGTATAATGTTAAGAGGGGAAAATTACATCATTTAGGATCTGACACACTAAAAACCATCTTACTTAGAACAATTAGGGATGAGTGGCTTGATCTCCTTGATCTCATGAGTAGAGGTGATGTATACTAGTTATCATTTGAAGAAATTTGTGAAACATGAAAACACATATCAAGAGGAAGGACAAGAGTAAGTAGATCAACATCAAGATCAGTAAGTCAAACTAAACTTGGAAATTTGTTTGATGACTTTAAAACAAAAATTATTAGTAATCTAAGTGAACTAGAAATGTTAAGAATACAAGATGAGGAAAAAGAATATGTTGATATTTGTATTGTCCATGCAGAATCACATGTTATTAAATATTGCCCATCATTACCAAAGTTAAAGGAAGTTTACCAAGAGCACAATGGAGCAATTCAATCATCAAATCAACTATGTTATGTTGCTCCAAGAGGACCATGGCAACCTAGTCAACCTGGTATTCTGCAAGAGCCTAATTCACAACCTTAAGGTTATGCAATCCATCTCAAAGTAATTGGAACACTCCCTTTCCTTGGAAACCTTGGCCATCTCAACCCCAAAAATAATCTTTGCAACAAGGTTGGAAAAAACCTTATGGGATAAATCCACAATATCCTCAATATTCTCCTCAATATCCTCCATGTCCAAGTCCATGTTATCCCTACCATCCACCTCCACCACAACCACAACCCCAACCACATCCATCTCAAATATCCACCCCCACTCAACTACCTATACCACCATTTCCAAACCCACACAAGGAAGTAGCTGAACCCACTTACAGTGTTTAGGTACAACGCATCCTAACATCTCCTCTTGATCTAAATGGTATTCATATTATCTTAGGAAGAGTATTGCAAAAAATAGATTCTCTTGATGTCTTTGAAGGATAACATTAAGAAAAATAAGATTCAAATGAGAAGACCAAAGAATCATTGGTTGCACTTGATGAAGAGAAGACATCATAATCAGAGATTAAGAAAGTTCCCTCACGTTTACCATCAAATCCTCCATGTGTTTAAGAGAACAATCAACAAAAAAAAGAAGATTTGAATTTCATGATAAGAGAGGACATAGGAAGAGATCCAAATGTGCAAATGGAACAGGGGCATCACAACTATATTGAAATATGGTTCCAGACAATCCTTAAGTTGCAACAACACACTCTTATTCAACAATTCTTGATCACATTTCAATCAAAGCATATGGTTTCTCAGATTCAGGTACATGTCAAAGCATATGTTCTGACACTACACATGATTTTATATGTCATCTTGATGTGCACATGGCTCCATTGGAAGTATTCATACACTTGAAAGAAATTTTGTTTTTCAAGCAGATTAGGATAGAAAAAAGAAATTAAAAAACGAAAAATAAAATCTCAGGTGAAAACCTCCATGAGGTGGTCAATGGGTTAGAAAAAGAGAAAAAAAAGAGGAAAAAAATAGATCCTGGGTGAAAACTTCCTTTGAGGTGCGTAAACAGACCTACTAGTTGAAAACCTCATTGAGGTAGCTAGTAGGCCTAAAAGATAAAAAAAAATGAAAAAAATTATTTGCTCTAGGTACCTCTCTCTGATGAATGCATGTCCTCTCCAACCTTTGCAAGCAACAAAAACACGTTAGCTACCAAAATAAAATTTGATCAAAAGCCTAGTAAAAGAAAGTCAAACTTGGGCTTTGTTCTCCTTTGCTCAGGTGCTCCAATAGGACCAAGGTCATGTTAATCCATCACCTCTATCCATTTCCAACATCCACCCATCATTTCCAAGCCTTTCCGATTCATTTTCCTTGTTGTCCTAAAATGCTATAGGAGGGTTCTATTTTGCTACAGGAGGCCAAAATACACAAAGAAGAAAATTATTTTTATCATATCTTGAAAATTGTACATTTATTGGCTGAGGTTTTCATGGGGAGATGCATATGGATTATGGTAACATTATCAAGAAATTTCAACAAATTCTAGTGCACATTTTTCGAGAAATCATCCTCCATCACCTACATCCATTTTTAAGTTTTATCTAGATTTATGCTTCCATTGAAAAATATGTTTTTTGGGGATATGCATAAGTATTATGGAAACATTCTAAAAAAAATTCAGGTCAATCCAATGTATCATTTCAGAGATATGAATAAAACAATTTTGCTACATGAAACTGTCCTGAAATACTACAAGAGGGACCAAATTGCTACAGGAACCAACCTACAAGCTCTCCTCCATCCTTCCATCCATACCATATCATATACATAACCCTCACTCATATACCCATCTCTCTCCACCTTCCAATCAATCAAAAAGTAAAATTTCACCTCCTCATTGTAATGCTACAGAAGGGGATCCAATGAGAAGAACAACCCAGAAGGCCATGATTCCTTTATGAAATGATAAATGGAGGTCATACAATGATTCAATCATCACCCATCCATCACCTATCCATTCTATTTCACCAAAACTTGCTCAAAATTTCCACTCTGTCCTACATCTTAAGAAAAAAGAGAAAAACCACATAAGCCATTATTTTCTATTTTTCCAATGGCTACTCTACTCCCTCATGACTCCAATCCTATCATCATGGATTTTTGTCATTACCCTCGACACCATCATGCAATATAAATACTTCAAGGGAGGATTAAAAGGCTTTTACAAGAATAAAAATCCTCATGTAGCAACATGTGCAGTCACAACAAAAGTATTCGAGATCTTTTTTTCCACCAACAGAAGCATGATGAAGTCATGTGTGCAGCCAAGAATGAACACATCATCATTGCAAAGGCGTTCCACCGGCAGCAACAAACTATACATCATAGAGGTACCTACACACACAAAAAGTTCGCAGTCAAGGTATAATCAAGTTTTGAAGACATGACCAAGAATAAGAAAAAAAGTCAACTCCATTTTATATCATGATGTATATGCCCCAACTCCAGGATGCAACACCTCTAGAAATCTGATCCATAGGTAGGCAAGGTATGTAATTGAATCCTTTGGGCTTCATGAGTGCTATGTAATTGTTGTTTTATGTGTCTAAGCATTGGGGGTCAATAAAGGCAGTCATCGACAATCCAAATACTTCATCAAACTCAATCCTTACCTAGATTTGTTTTCATGTCCCATTATCTTCATCTTCATCTAACTTTTTTTCATCACCACCACCCTTGTTTTCATCACCATTAGTCTCATTTTCATCACCCTCAACCTCCTTCAACGGTCCCCATGAAAATTAAAGAGTCATCTATCCAATAAGAAAATAATTGGGGCTAGGGGGAAGGAAAAATGAGCAGGACACCTCCCCCAAAGCCAAGGGTAAACAACCTATGACATCCATGACAAGGCCAACCACTAGATCAACCACAACTAAGAAACTAAAAGCACAAACAACCTTGCTACACATAAAAGCAGGGGTGCTATAGGAGAAAGACAGGGTAGCTACATGAAGGAACAAATTTAGAAAATGTGTTATGGGTGGAGGTAGCAGCATCAAAAGAGGTATAAATAGGCCCTCCGGAACTCTAAGAGATTGAACCACAACCTAACCTGGAGTCCTATTATAAATTTGTGAAAGAAGGAGGGATTATTCTCGAGACATTTGTAGTACCCCTCTTATTCAAATTGGAAAAATAGAGGGGTAGAAATCACAGATGGATGCAAATTTAAAAATAAAAGAAGGAAGAGGATGTGGGACAACAACACCAAGTTTGCCCATCAAACTAGTATCAGGATCATAGGTGTTGCCTAGAGTAAGACCACCCATGGGTGAGTTCTATTCAGAAGAAACCGCATTTATAGTTAGTACCGAAGACAACAAGAAGATACTAAAGGACACCATGACAAAGGAAGGAAACAGGAAGAAGGCTGCGTTTCTCAAGGGTGAGCAACAATTTAAGTAGGGGGGAGATGATAGGCCCTAGAATTGTCTATTTTATTAGGCCCATTTGATTATTTATAGACACTTAAAACATGTATTTGACCCCCTTACTTCAACATCATATATTTAATTTGTAGTATTACTGGATCCTTAGGAATTTGGTTTATCCTTGCTTATTATGTGCCTAATATTATTTATTTTTGTAGAAAATTATGAGAATATTGGGAAGATTATGAAGATTTGGAGGATGAGAAAATTTAGGGACTTGCTCCCTACTACAATAAGATCAATATTGGATATAAATCAACAATATATTATGAAATTATTACACAAATTTTGAAGCTCTAGTGATTGAGAAAATATAGGAATGTGTTCCCTATCATTTAATGCAAATTCCTATTGTTGGGAACAAGATCCACTATTTGAGGGATTTTGGAGGGGAAAGTTTCTAGGTTGCTCAAGAGTGAGAAAAAATTTCAGTAGGGGGGAGATGATAGGCCCCATAATTTTCTATTTTATTAGGCCCATTTGATTATTTATAGACACTTAAAACATGTATTTGACCCTCTTACTTCAAAATCATATATTTAATTTGTAGTATTAATGGGTCCTTAGGAATTTGGTTAATCCTTGCTTATTATGTGCCTAATATTATTTAGTTTTGTAGAAACTTGTGAGAATATTGGGAAGATTATGAAGATTTGAAGGATGAGATAATTTAGGGACTTTCTCCCTGCTACAAGTGGATCAATATTGGATAATAAATCAATAGGATATTATGAAATTGTTGCATAAATTCTGGAGCTCTTGTTAGGCGTGGGTCCCCCAAGGGAAGTTTTGGGGCTAAAAGCCCATATTTTGGTCAAATTTTGTAATCCAAATGTAATGACTCCGCATTTTGTGGTCACCTAGCACATAATCGTTAAAGAGTCATAGGGTTGTCTGCCCTTATTTTGAAAATGTAATGTTGTCTGTAGAAGATCTACCCATGGACCGCGGACCATGGGATTGTATAAATAGAGCTAAGCTCTAAGCAGTTAGAGGCATTATGGAATCAATGAAGAAGATCGAACATGTATGAGAGATAGCTCTAAAGTAGAAGTCTAAGTGCTAGGTCGTAGCATAGGTAGAGGCTCTGTAGTTGGGTGCGCAGAGGCCTAGAAGTCCATAGATGAGTGCGCAGAGACCTACAACTGAGTGTGCAGGGTGGGTCAAGTTTGTAATTATTTGGAATTATAAATAAAGAGAAGTATTATAAAATTTTTGTGTCTTTATTTCCTGTTTATGCATCTTGTTATGTTGAGTATGAATTTCACTGATAATGCTTATATGATGCGCGAATATATGTAAAGGTATTGGTTAAGTGAATGCAATTAAGAACATCTGTTTACGTGAAGCTAACTAAGATCTTTTAATAAGACAAGTAAGATACTTAGCGTAGTTTGGGAAATATCAGAGGTCACTGCCCTAGCAATGCGAAAGTATATCAGCCCCTAGTGAGGGCTGCGCGAAAGCCGATTGCATCCTTTCATGAAGGTAATGAAGGGTGGAATAGAGGGCTACGAAACCTGCGCACAGGCAAGTTTAGCTAGGATAAACCAACATCACATCCATCTCAAGGGTGGGAAAAATTGGTTCTAGCATCCCCCCATATTGCTTCGGGTGAGACTTCAGTCCGTGCTCCATAGGTTGATACAGAAAGGGCTAGTAGTGTAGGGATTTGTTTGGATAATTAATGCTAAAACTGGGTCATCCCCCACAATCCAACAAATGGTTCCGTTGCCGGGACCGAAATCCGCATAAGAGATGTGTGATGTCCTATCACTGGAATCCAACTAAGAAAAGAAATTGAAGGCTGGTTGGACAGAAGGATTCACGAGTTCGCGACACAGGAGAACAGAAACCTGCGACTGAAGAAAGAACAGTGGTTGGACCAATACCTATATACGGAGATCCACAAAATCTTTTTCGCCTCTTTTCCTACTCAGCTATACAAGTGGATCATGAAGCTAGTAGATAACCAAGGAAGGTGGAAACTTGACGGTCCTATTGTGTGGACCTAAGACCTAGTGCGAAGGTTGGAAGCATCAGAGGATAAGATCACACACGATGTTGATCATTGGCTAGATCACATAATAGGAGGATTTGTTACTGAATTCGCAGTTGACACCTTAGTCAGCTATAGCAAGGTAGAGCTACACTTTTTCAAAGGACCACGAGGTAAGTACGAAAAATATTTTAATACTTGGATTAAGACGTTGTTGTGCAAAAAATGGGTTATGCAACTACCTTGATGCTTGGGACTACGCGAAGTGGAATAAGTTACAAAAACGAAGAAAATAAGGGTCTGGAGTATAGCCCCTTGATTTCACCTTTGTGGAGGGACGAAGAAGGGATAGTGAAGGTCTCTCCGCGAAGTGCTATTTAGTTGATAAGACAAGGGTTTCCGCAAATACCACCATCTCCCACACCACCTCCGTCTTCACCACCATCACCTCCAACTTCACCCATACCACCACCACCTCCACCACGGTTCGGTATGGAAAACACAGTGAAGTTTTCTTTGTTCAAAGGCTTGGGAAATGAGGACCCATACCAATTTTGGTTTGTTGTAAGGGCTGTATGGGAAGCTCAAGGTGTTATAGATGACCTTATAAAGAAGGAAATGCTGGTTAGTGCTCTACAAGATCGCGAGCTAACCTGGTATATTAAGTACTCCAGCGTTAACCTGAATGCTAGAGTAGTGGACATCCAAGCAACATTGAATAAGGAATTTAGTAGGCATAAATATGAAGCACAGTCGAATGTGGGATTCAAAGAGATCATGATGCTACCAGGTGAGATGCCTTGGGAACTAAATCAGAGGCTAAAATTTACGATCCGTGAAGCCAACATGAATTTGACAAATGGACAACATCACAAGTGGTTTGTGGCTTCCCTACTACCACACTTAAGGAGTGCGTTGTCACAACAAAAGATAACAACTTAGGTAGATGCCTTAGAGATTTCCATGAGACTACATGAGACTTTGATGCAAAACCCTAATCTAGAAGTTTAGCAGATCCACGCGCAGCTAAAGAATCTGTGCCTTGAGACGCAAAGCTTGAAGCAGGATAAGATGGTTTGGCTAGAGGTATGGTGCGTGAAATGCAAGAGTCAGGGTCATGAAAAAGACCACTGCCCGGTCTTTAAAAATTACCTTATAGGAGGAGGATCGATGCCTTTAAGGCCAGAAGTCAAGCAGGACCTAGCGTGACACTTGCTTTGTGGTGTGCTATATGTCAAGTAGCCAGAAAACATGCCTCAGATAATTGTCACTTGTTACAAAAGTATGTGCAAACACCGCAACAATTGTTCTAAAACTTTTTCAGATTGGTAGGACATGATGGGCATACTTGCAAAAGCTATGAATTGATGATGGATAGAACTCCCACCTATAGGGTTTAGGCCAAAACGTGGCCCCTTGACCAAAATGCAAGGATGGTGAGGATAGGATTTCAGGGGCGCGGGTGAGGTCGAGGCGGAGAAGGACCTAATAGAGGTCCTGGACAATTGATTTGCTATAATTGCGGAGGGTCAGGACACTATGCCCACGATTGCACTAATCCAACGCACCTGTTGTGCAAGTATTACACGCTATTTGATCATGAAATAAGAGACTGTCCTACACTGATAGTTAGGATACATGACAAAGGAGAACTACCACCTCCCCTGACTTAGAACCTGCAGATGATGAGGTCTGAGTTGCGTGAGGAAGATCCAAACGTAAATATAGTGCTCCGAAGTGGAATCACGATGGGAGATGACAAGGGGAAACAGTCAGAAGACAGTACATGGGTTTGCAAAGCCCCAATGAAAGAGGCTGAGTTTGATTTGGAGTGTGCTTGTGAAGCATTCATGGAAGCTAAGAAGAGCTTCATCGAGGCCTCCACTTCAGGAAGCAAGGATAAACCGGAGTCAGAGATGGACCCCTCTATGCTCACTACTTTCCTAGAAACCTGTATGAAGTTGTTGTGCGATAGTAAGGCTATGAAAGGGTTCCAAGAACTTATCAATAGATGTGTTGGGATCACGCCAGGTGAACACGCATAGTCTGCAAGATCGGAAAACATAAGACAAGGATGGGGCACGAAATTAGACTCACTGGCCATATCAGAGAATACAAAATGGATCAATTCATTCTGGATTTGCAATCAGATGCAAATGTTCTAGCAAAACAAACATGGGAGCGAATGGGAAGACATGTGCTGCAATGGTCTCTATTTCAGTTGAGAATGGCTAACCAACAAAAAATCATACCCATGGGGTGGCTATCGGGAGTGACTGTGGATATCGAGGGAGCGAGCACGCTGGAAAATTTTGAAGTAATAAAGATTGTTGATGACAACAATCCCTACCTTGCGCTCCTGGTAATTGATTGGGCTACTGATATGAACGGGGTAATCAATCTAAAGAAGTGAAAGATGATCTTTGAGAAGAAATCACTACGCGTAATAATAGCCCTGGATCCTGCTGAAGGATTGTGTTATACAGAGTCGGTTCGCGATCATGAGAGTGATGATGATCTGGACTACATCTATAAGATAACGATGCAAGACCAAGATTGTGTGAATCCCACTACGGATGGACAACTTACATGGGAGTGCGAGAGTTCCTAAACTTCGGATTTCAATGAGGAAATAGAATGCTAGCAGAATCGGTTACACGAAGTAACTATGTTGAATTGCAACATGATGACCCAGTTGTTGCAATGTGTGTCGTTAGAGGAAATAAATCTGCCTACTTATAATGGTCTAAATGAGGTAGATAACTTTTTGGATGTATTTGAAAGGGAAGTGCCAAAAAAACAACACTTCTAGGCTTTGGACTGGGCACTGCGTGCTACGCCCACAAGATGGTGGGGTGCGCACAAAAGAAGTTTTGATGATTGACGCGAATGTAAGAGAATGATGAGAGCACGATTTGGGAAGCCTAAGATGCACTAATAGACAAGTTCGATGGACAGAATGATCTGCGTGTGCATCTGGCCAAATGGACGCAGGCCTATGAAGGAAAGCCCCAACCTGAGCAGGTGCATGTGTACTCTGCGCTAACATACCTGGTCAATAATCCTGTGTTGGGGGGCACATCTGCAGATGTCTCTTATTGTTCCAAGAGTACAATTTTGAAGTTGTTGTGAAGCCTGGGCAATTGAACATGGGACCAAATCACCTATTGCGCATTGAGACAGGGGAGGAACCCACTAATTTGGACAAAGGATTACCTGACACGCAATTTTTCCTGTGTGTGTCGCGGATGGACATTTCGAGGATATAATACACTTCCTAACAACTGGAACTATGCCAGAAGAATACTCTGTCCAACAAAGGAAGGAATTAGTGGTGCGCATAGCAAATTTTTCTATCATTGCTGGGCATCTCTACAAGATTGGGACTGATGAGATACTGCAAAGGTATGTACCTGAGTTTGAATGAAGCAGTATCCTCGCAGACACTCATGGGGGCGCCGCAAGAGGACATTATGCAGGTAAAGCAACCACGCAGAAGATTCTACGTGCAGGGTTGTGGTGGCCAACCCTTCATCAGGATTTAAAAGCATATTGCAAGGCGTGTGATGTATGTCAAGGAACAGGTAGGCCATCACAGAGGGATGAAATGCCTTTGAATCCACAAATGGAATTGCAACCTTTTGAGAAGTGGGTAATAGATTTTGTAGGAACTATTTAGCCTCAAGGAAAGATAGGTACGAGGTACATTATCACTGTGATGGAGTACTTGACTCATTGGGTAGAAGCGCAACCGGTGAAGGATTGCACAGGCGTGACTGCCGCAAAGTTTCTATTTGGGCATATACTGACGCGATTTGGCTTTCCAAAGATCTTGATGAGTGATCGTGGTACACACTTACTGAATGAGACAATCAATGCACTAACAGAGGAATTTCATGTGTATCACCAAAAGAGCACACCTTATCACCCACAGGCTAATGGGATAGTGGAGATGTTTAACAAAGTGCTCGAAACCACATTGTCCAAGGTATGCAATGCTCAGTGAAGTGATTGGGACCTACGCATACCTACATTATTGTGGGCTTATCGGATGACATGCAAGAATTTAACATGAACGACACCCTTTAGGCTGGTCTATGGTGTGGAAGCCGTAATGCCTATGGAATACATCATGCCTAGCCTGCACATAGTTGGAAGAGCTGGAAGAAGAGATATTGTTGGCTGGATTTCACCAGCTGGTCCAAAAGCAACATGAAAAATCATTGCACAATTGACATATTAAGCTACACACCTTTAAGGTGAATGACTTGGTGTTGTTGTATGACAGTAAGTTTGATACATTTCCAGGGATATTCAGAATGCATGGGCTGGGGCCTTATGTTATTAAGGAGATTACCGACGGTGGCGCGATCTAGTTGGTTAAGTTAAATGGAGATCCCTTCCCAGGAAAGGTGAATGGTAGTCGATTAAAGCCATACATAGGACGCCCGACCATTCGACTAGCTGACAGCAGCACAGTCTCAGCACTCCAGGTAGTTGAATGGAGGTGCGGGACTATAAAATACACTGCCCAATTTGGAGTGCGATGTCAAGACTACGTGAAGTAGCAAAGTGTCACAGGGTCCGTGACAACGCGAAGACAGCTGCGCCAACGTGCAGGTTCACTGGAAAGTGACTGTTAAAGTCATTATTCACGATTTGATGGTTGGTTTGAGGCCAAATGGAGCGGGCAATAGGCATTTAAGATGATATTTATGGGTTAGATTCTTAAAAATTTGCCGCCAATCTAGCATTTATGGGCCAAATGTGGGGGGAATGGTCGAATTTGAATTCAAAAGGCCCTATAAATTGCAAGTGGCTGTCCAGCGAAAAACACTTGGCATTTTGAGAACTGAGTTGTTGCACGCTCAAGTATACTTGAACCGAGACCTATTCGAGACTCTGAAAGTGAATTTATTGTTTGAGCAACTACTAGAGACACTGCAAGGATTATGGAATAGCACTATGTTAGTACCCGTAGAAGCCATGGACACAGTAGTGGTGACAGTCGAGGAAGACGAATTGGAAATTGGCGGTATCAGAGGCCCCAGAGAGCATCGGAGTAATAGTTGAGGTCCCTAAATCACCTGGAACACAAATACCTAAGAGGGATAAGCAGGCTATGTTACTGGTGCGCGTCTCACCAAGAAACCCATAGAGCACTATGCTCACCTTGCAGGAAAAGGGGAGGGCCATTAATTTGGAGGTCAAAGAGGAGGAATTTGAAGAAATCCTAGTGGATGAGGAGGACGAGGAAATGGAAGTTGAAACCCAGGGTGCAGACCCTATTACCCGGTTACCAGAATATGTTCCTCCATGCAAGGGTAAAGCTAAGGTTCCAAAGGACATAGAGGAGAGCAAGATCTCCCTACAAACCTCATTGCCCCTAGATGGTATTGTTTTTTGAGGGGCCACACTTTGGGACCTTGAGGATCATGATAAATTCCCGCATTTTGCGATTGATTAGCTAATGCACCGACGAACTGACGCGGTGGCTGGAATGATTGAATTGGAGCCGCGGAAATGGATCAGGGGTGTAGAGAAAGCTGGGTTGCTAAACCTGCTCTGGCTGCTGCATTACCACCACGCCCCAATGACTGTATTCATCATCAAGTAGTGTATCTGCTTGGTGCATGATGGGTGTTTGTGGCTGGAGGAGACCATCCCATCACAGACCACTTGATTCATCGAATCAGACGGCTACCTTACTCAGGGGAGGATCCAGCCAATATATTTGAAGGAAAAGGTGGCGAGTTGGCCCTTGCGGAAGTAATGAAGAAAAAGTTCAAGTTGGAGAAGAAGAAGTGAGTATATGCCATCTCTAGTATTAACAAACTTGCAGTCAAGGTAGTGACACAAATACTAGCAGGGAAAGTGATGCGAAAGTGTCGTGTGGATGAGGTGCCTGTGCCTATGATTGCACTGGTGGCCCAATGCGCAGAAGGAGTCCAGTTCAACTGGGAAAACTATCTATGTGACGAGTTCCTGGCGAACTGCCGTGAGGAACAGGAGCAGGGAAAAACATTTCACTACGCGTGGCTCCTGTTGTCGATCGTACTGGTAGCATGGGAGCTTCCCGAAGACAACTAATTCCCTTCGGTAACACCAGACCTTCCAGAGGCAGTGAAGTACGATTTGTTGTGGGCGACCAAGGACGTGCAAAAAATAAAAGAAAGCAATATCTTTTGGGTCTTAATGGAGATGAATATTTGGATGGGGATCAATCGCAAGTTGCGGTTGTCGCCCACAGTATATGTCAGTTTGCAGAGATTTGCAGAGTTCAAAGTGGATTTCCACCATGTTTTTATCAGGGCATGGAAGGAACCTACAAAAACATGGCATAACCTACCATGTCTGGCAAATAATGATGTGATTTTCACAGTCCTCGAGTCTTGGCCACCAGAGTGGCATGCTCCAGCTAGCTCCGCGGTGGAAGCGGACAAGTCTGCCGCATAGCGCAAGAAGGAAGTGACAAAGCTCTGAATGGTGTAGCTGGTGGAGAAGTGCATAAAGGAGGAAGTAGAGGCTAATGCCTAGGAAGAGCGCGATGCCATGAAATTGGCAGAACAACAAAAAATAGGAGGAGAAGAGCACGAAGGACAAAAGTCACCTTCACCCGGAACTGAGGTAGAAACAAAGACAGAACAAGGTGGAACGAACCCGCAGATGATGTCCACCCAACTCAAGCTTTCACGACCATGAGAGCAGGCAGTGCCATGAAAGAAAAGAAAGTTATCAAAGACATCCTTCGACCTAATCACCCTCATTGAGGGGGATTTGCATGATATTGGAGAAATAGTGAGGGATGTCACCGTGGAGGCCCTCCAATAGTTCGAAGAATAGCAACAGTTGGTATTGGAGGCTCCCCAAACATAGCTACAGGAGTTGCAGATTCACACTCCATGACTTGGCACAGTGTCCACCAGCCTCGTGATTGACACTTCAGCTGCCGAGGAGATGTTGCGCACAAGGGTGACCAACATGATAGTGCTACTAGATGGGGAACTCACTATAGAGAATGAGGCCAATAGGCGCACGGTCAGAAGTTTGAAAGGGGTAGGATTGAACATGGCTACGCTCCCTAGGGAGACGCTCTACTTCTTGCAGGATGGAGTCACTGTGGAACTCAGGGCCTGGGAGAGTCACGCTCTCTAGGTGATGAGCGAGAAGTGCATCAACATTGAGAAGTTAGGCCTGCAACGCAATGCGACAATGGAGCAAAACAAGCAAATTATGCAGGTAGTAGAGGAAGCCTACCAGATGGTCCCAGAGTTGGACATTTAGACAGAAGAATTGGTGGAGGCGCGTATCTGCAAGTTGGCCACAGGGATGCGCGACGCTCAAGAAGAGATGGCCAAGGTTCAGCTGGAGCTGAACCTGCAAATTAGAGAATTTTAGTTCAAGGCCTAGCCTTCAACTCTGTTGAAGGTCAGGGAACAACATACCACCGCTGTTACAACAGTAATAGCAGAAGTTGATAGTGTAGTGGTAGGCTGCATGCAGATTTTCGAACAGTCATTTGAGGTCCTAACCACCTTGCAGGAGGACCCAAATGTAGAGCACTTGGAGACAGAGGCACGCAAGATACAATAGAGGTATGACGAGGTAAAAGGGACTATGCAGATAGTTTCCCTTACATAGAGGCTTGCACGGATGTAAGAGGTAAAGGCGCTCAAGGAACAGGTGGTTTTCGCTTGGCACAAAGAAATGGTCTTAAAAGCACGACTACAACCATGGATAGACGAGGATTATGCAATCCCAACCTCCATTGAAGAAAAGCTTACACAAATGTAGGTAGCTCAGCAGAAGATTTAGGGCAATAGTTCAACAACAGTCAATGAGCAGTGCATCGAAGAAGTCTAGCAGGCAGCCACTTAGTGCGCTACTGATGTTGCAGTGATCCAAACCGAGCTGGGATGTCTTCGCGCAAAGATCTTCTCACCTGTAGAGTGACTCGAAGGCGAGTCACGATGTTTGTGTTGGGGGCCTGTTGGGCACAAGATCCCCCAAGGGCAGTTTTGGGTTAGAAGCCCATATTTTGGTCGAATTTTGTAATCCAAATGTAAAGACTCCACATTTTGTGGTCGGGAAGTGCGTAGTTGTTAAAGATTCATAGGGTTGTCTACCCTTATTTTGAAAATTTAATGTTGGCTGTAGAAGATCTACCCATGATCCACGTACCATGGGATTGTATAAATAGAGCTAAGCTCTAAGTAGTTAGAGGCATTATGGAATCAATGAAGAAGATCGAAAATGTATGAGAGATAGCTCTCAAGTAGAAGTCTAAGTTTTGGGTTGTAGTGTTGGCAGAGGCTTTGCAGCTGAGTGCGAAGAGGCCTAGAAGTCCACATCTAAGTGCATGAACCCCTACAACTGAGTGTGCAGGGCAGGTAGAGTATGTAATTGTTCGAAATTATCAATAAGGAGAAGTATTATACAATTTCTACGTCTTTATTTCCTGTTTATGCATCTTGTTATGTTGAGTATGAATTTCACTGATAATGCTTATATGATGCGCGAATATATGTAAAGGGATTGGTTAAGTGAACGCAAGTAAGAACATCTATTTACGTGAAGCTAACTAAGATATGTTAATAAGACAAGTAAGATACTTAGTGTAGTTTTGGAAATATCACAACTCCCTGCCCTAACAGTGCTAAAGTATATCAGCCCCTGGTTAGGGCTGCGTGAAAGCCGATTGTATCCTATCACAAAGGTACTGAAGGGTGGAACATATGGCTAACCAACCTGCGTGCATGTGGGTTTAGCTGGGATAAACCAACATCACATCCATCTCAAGGGTGCAGAAACTTGGTTCCAGCATCCCCACATATTGCTTCAGGTGAGACTTCAGTCCTTGCTCCATGGGATGATGCCGAAAGGGCTAGTATTGTAGGGATTTGTTTGGCTAATTAATGTTGAACCTGGGTTAGGCCCCCTCAAGCCAACAACTCCAGTGATTGAAAAAATATAGGAATGTGTTCCCTGTCATTTAGTGCAGATTCTTAGTGTTGGGAACCAAATCCACTATTTGAGGGATTTTGGAGGGGAAAGCTTCCTTATTTCAAGGATAAAGCTTCCTCATCATTTTGTATAAATACCAATTCGAATTTTCCTCTAGGGGCATGTATTTCTTAATCTTCTTATGGAGAAAACTTGTATTTTTGCAATTCCACTTTCACTTCTGGCAAGGATGTACTTTGATTGATTCAAATAATGAAGTTTGGTGTCATTTTTAGATTATAAAGCTTGGTCTCCTTCAAAAGACTCTGATTATCCTTGAGTTTAGCCATCTGAAGACCTTCGATCCCTTTGGTATAATTTTGTTTTCTTCTTTTCACTTATTCACATGCATCTCTTATTCTTGTTTTCTCCTATTTCTCCATTTAGCATTGATGCTTCTTTTGCTGTAAGATTGGGCTAAATGATTGAAATAAGTTATTTTGTAGATATAGGCACAAGAATGACGCATACTTAAAACAACTTTAAAGATTCATCTTCATCATTGAGCTACTTGGATTGATTTACTAGTTCACAAATCTAGAATTTCTGGAAGTCCCTTGTAGAAAAATAGTAGTAATTTTCTTCTATTTTTTAGAACATGTTAATGAAATTCATTTGAGTTTATTCCCGTTGTATTAGGTCATAAAAACATTCAAATTAATAAATTTTTTTACCACATTTCATTTTAACTTGATTAAGTTAGGAATTTGATAGGTTAACTAGCTCACTAGTTCTTGAATTTCGAGTTTTTAGAGTAGTAATTTTCTTCTATTTTTTAGCACATGTTAACATAGGTATTTTGGAGTTATTCCACTTGAAATTGAGACCTAAGATATCCTAATTAATAAAAAAAAATTATGTCCCATTTAATTTGATTTACTAGGGAATTTAGATTCTTGCTCCTGTAGCATTAAAAGCCTTCTGTAGCAATGGCCTATAACAATTGTCAGTAGAAAACTTGTAACATCACTTTCCTTCACCAGTTTTGATCCCCACAACAACTTTGAATTATTCAAGATGAATAATTACCCCTAATATCTGAATCAATTATTTGGGAAGACCGAACACCACTTAGGATTTGTCTTTTTTCTCCTGCAACACATCTCAACAATTTGGGTTAATGGACATATTTATGAATTGAATAGCACAATAATTATTTTCTTGATTGCCACATGAAGTATAATGAATTTTGTCAATGGATATAACCTCTTTGGAATGAAGCTATTGATTACATTCTCTTTCCTTAATGCATGTTATATTAGTTTACTTTCTTTATTCTTAAGTTAAAACTAGGTTCCCTTTTCAATGCAACTTTCACATCTTGAAATTAGGCTAGCGTTTGATTTCCATTTCTGAAATTAGGATTAGTATTTACATTTGAGCAAGTAGAATTTCCATTTCTACGATTAATTTAGGTTATATTTCATGATATTCACTCCATTACATCAGATCAATGAAATAAGGACACATTGTATGCTGCACATACTGTTGACATCTCTTAAGTTTGTACAAACCCCAGGTTGATAATTTACATTGGTAGCCTTGGGACTTGCAACATTATTGTTGCAATACTCAGGCTCATCATTTGTAAAGCTTTGTTTGATTTGAATTATATGGTAAAAAGGTTGTATGATGAACGTATGGCATGGATACAAGGAGAAATTTCTCATAAACCAAAAGATGAAGATGGTGGTGGGAATGGTCCACTAGATGATGGAGATGGTGATGGAAGCAGGCCTCCTTCTCCACCTCCTTTGCCTCCTTCTTCGCCATATTCTAGTTCAACTAATGAAACCCCTAAAGTGTCACCAAAAAAACATGCTAAGTCTCCTTTACTTAAGCTTGCTGTAAGGTTTGAATTGCCAGTCTATGATGGAGAATTGAATGTTGAAAAGTTAGATAACTGGATTCGAAAAATTGAAGTTTATTGTAGGATCCAAAAGGTTAATGATGATTCCACTAAGATCCAAGTTTGTTCTCTTCATTTGGGAGGTACAAATCTTATTTAGTGGAAAGCCCGAACTCAAGAATATCTTAAGAAAAGTGGTAATAATATCTCTTCTTGGAATGAATATTTTGCAACCTTAAGAAAATAGTTTTATCCATTGACATATAAGCAACAATAAATGATGAGATGAAAAAATCTTAGCTGAGCTAAGGGTCAAAATGTCGAAAGCTATACCCAAGAATTTCATAAGAAAGCCTTGATTTTGGGTATTCCTTTAGATATATAAGAGAGACTTATGAAATATATTGGATGTTTACATAGCTATCTTAGAAATAGTATTCTTATGTTTAACCCGACCAAATTAGATGAACTGTGTGTACAAGCTACACCCTTGGAAAATCGAGGCAAGAATGTGAATCTGCGAGAATATTTTTCAAAGAAGCCATCCAAGCCACCATTTGATAAGTCAAAGGGGAAAGCTAAAGGGAAACAAAAGAAGATAACTATTGTTAATAAAGAGGAAGGAAAACTCACTTGCAAGAATTTCAAGAAAGATGGTCATGATGAAGACCATTGCTGGAAGTTACATTTGGAATTGAGGCCAAAGAAGTTTGACAACGAGGGAAAGGAAAAGATTGTTGCTACAACTCAACATGATTTGGGATCCGGTTCAGGTGATGAAACAAAGATCACAACCATGGGAATGAAATGTACAACTTCTAATTCTAGTACTATTTCTTCTAATGAGTCCTTTGAATCTCCAAATCATAAGAAAAGGAATGAAATTTTTCATATTAGAGTCGTCATAAAGCATAATAAGGTTGATACTATTTTTCATAGTGATTCCCAATTCAATCTTACTTTTGAAGAAATTGTTAAGAAACTTAACTTAGAAGTGACACATCATGCAAATCCTTACCCTTTGGGTTGGGTATGTGATGATGCCAAACTACAAGTAACAAGACAATGTAAACTTAAATTTTCCATCACTACTAATTTTGTAGATGAGGTTAATCTTGATGTTGTGCTCATTGACATTTGCAGGATTGTATTAGGGAGTCCCTATATGTATGACCAAAAATCCATATTCTATCCCGAGGAGAATAAATATTATCTCTTTAAAGGAGGGATTGAATTGTAGAAATTCCTTGTAGATTCAAACTGCTTATGTAATTTGCTAAAACAAAACAGTTGAATCTACTTTACTCATAAAAAAAACAATTAAAAGACCGAGGAATCATAACATAAACATGAGACAAGATTAAATCACATATGCTCAAAGATTTATCTAAGGGGAAAGAAATTGATCAAAACCCGTTCCTATCTGTATTGCATTAGTCATAAAATGGAGAAGAAATACAATGTATGCTCAAGCTCAAGCAACCTGTGCACTAGTATAATCTATCTCACTAGTTCCTAGACAAGATCTAGTCAATACTTAACCAAATCCAAGCCTACCCAAGTCCCTATTTCCTTGCGCTATTGCTTAAGGAATTATCCCCCTATTAATTAGGGAAATTCCCAATTAGAATTGTGCAATCCCTGTAGGCCCCTTCTCTAACTGCATGCACCACCTGTACAACTTGGATAATTATACGAATGATATTACACTACCCTTCAAATCCAATCTCAACTAGGTAACTCTAATTTCATGCATGCATGAGTTAATTAAGGCTAATTGATTAGTTAAATGATTGAACACTAAAACTGCATCCCACTACTAGACCTCCTACTATTTCCTCCAACAATTGGAAAAAGTTTAACTGATCTTAACTCAATTTAACTGAATTAAACAACTGAAACTAACTCAACCCGAGCTTCTAAATTTAGGAATCAATGTACACAACTAAAGTTAAGCCCTCAAATTGAATTAACTAAGATAACTGAGTGACAACAACTCAGTTAACTCATTCAAGTTGTCTTGTGATGTGCAATTTCTATTTTCTCCTAATTTAATTCAAGGGAAAATTAAATTAGGAATTTCTTGATGCATTTTCAACACTCCCACTCAACGAGAAAGGGATTATTTGCTACCCTGATCCTAGCTCTATTGAAATTGAGTTTGCATCTCGACAATGCCTTTTTTAAAATATCTGCATCATATTCCTCTGTAGGAATGTACTCCAACAACATGATTCTCCTTTGCACACAATCTCATAGATGGTGATACCAAATGTTTATATTCTTGGGCTAATCATGAAAAATTGCATTCTCAAAGAGTTTGATACAACTATGGTTGTCATAATAAATCATAGTAGGATCCATCATCTAAAAAAATAACCCAACAAGGATCTTTCTCATCTAGATAGCCTCACATGATGCTTGGCTAGCAACCATGTACTCTGCCTCTCCAGAGCTAAGTGCAACAAATCACTGCTTCCTGTTGTACCAAGAAACAATTGTTGACCCAACACTAAAAATTCATCTTGATATGCTCTTCCTGTCTAATGGACTACCCGCCCAATCTATATTTTTGAAGTCTTGCAACTTCACTCCCTTTTTCCACTTCTACCAAAGGCCAAACTGAGTGGTGCCTATAAGGTATATCAACACATGATTTTCTACCTTCTAATACAGTTTGGTTGGCTTAACCATAGCTTGACTAAGTTGGTTAACTACATAACACATGTTTAATTGTGTGTTCATTAAATACATAAGTGAACCCACAAGATTTTTGTAAATGGTAGCCTCCACTACTTCACCTGAAGTAGCACCTTCCTTCCTCCAATTCCCTATTGGAGGAGTCTTGATGGGTTTCCTGCTCTCCATGTGGAACTTCTTCAGTATCGCGTTGGCATACATTCCTTGAGAGACAAATAGTTCCCATATCCTTGCCATACCTCCATACAAAGTAAATAATGCATGAACCCCAGTTCCTTTATCTTGAATTTTCTTGCAAAATCTTCTTTGTAAAACTTGATCAACTTATCATCACCAATTAAAATTGAATCATTGACATATAATACTAATAAATAATTTACCTTCAACAACAATATGGTAAAGGTTTACATGTGCTTGACTTTTGGTGAAGCCCAAACGAGTGAGATAACTATCAATCCTGGTGTACTAAGCATGGGGTTCTTGTTTCAATCCATACAAGACTCACTTGAGTCTGCACACATGTGACTCTCTGTAGAAGGTCACAAATCTTTCTGGCTGCTTAATGTACACCTCCTTCTCAATCACTTCATTGAGGAATGTTTTCTTCACATCCATCTGATGTATCTTCAATCCCATTTGCATTGTAAGTGATAGAATTGATATGATTTAAGATCACCTTGCAACTAGAGAAAAAATCATGTCATAGTCAATTCCCTCCACCTAAGAGAACCCCTTGGCCACAAATATGGCCTTGTGTTTCTCAATGCTTCTATATTCTACTTTATTCACCTTGTATATCCACCTAGAACCTACCAATAACTTATTGTCTGGTCTTGGGACTGCTTCCAAACCACTATTTCTGATAATGGAGTCACACTCCTTTACCATGGAATTAACCCATATTGGTTGCTAGATTGCTTCCTCGAATGAGGATGGCTTAGTCTCTACAAGCTCACTCATCAGAGCGATGTAGCTATTGTATCGATCCACTGACCTCCTCTACCTACACTGTGATTTGGGTGCTCCCACATTCTCTCTAGCATCATGTAATAGTTTGTCAGATTCTACGACGTGATTCCTTCCATCCTTAGATGTCTCTACTTGAGTGGAAGTCTCCACTCTCTCTACCTATGTTTGTGGCTACTCCACAACTTCATGAGGTTCCTCCTTTGGATCCAAAAGCTCCTTCTTTGAATGCAACTAAAGCTCCCTCTCAAGGGAACACCTCATTGCCTTCTCCTCATCAAACTTCACATCTCTCCACATCATTGTGAGGTGTATCAGTGTGCCTTGCAAATATGGCCAGCTCAGTTGTAGGCTCTAGATTTTTCCTTTCATCCTTGGAAACATGACAATAAATTGATGATCCAAAGATACTGAAGTGTGACACATATGGTTTCTTCCTTGAAAAATCTTCCTTTGGTGTAATCATGCAAAGAATCTTGTGAGGACTCTTGTTCTGCAAATAAATAGATGTGTTTCATGCTCAACCCACAAGTGCAATGATAGGATTTGATCATGCATCATAGCTCATGTAGCTCCCACAATACTTTTGTTCTTCCTCTCATCCACCCCATTATGTTGTGGGTTATGAGGTGTTTTCAACTCCCGTCGAATTCCTTATTTTGCATACAATTTATTAAATTCATTTGACACATATTATCCATTGTTGTGGCTCTCGAGAGCCTTCAATTTCTTGCCAGCCTCTTTCTCGAAAAGTGCTTTAAATTCAAAAAATTTGGAGAATGTCTGGTCTCTCTTCTGCATGAAGAAGATCCAATGCTTCCATGATAAATCATCTACCAATATCACATAATACCTATGATTGGTTTTCAAGGATGTTGGGAAAGGTCCACACACATTCAAGTGAACTCTTTCAAGGACTGCTTGCACTTTACTGTCCCACTCGTTGAAGGTGAATTTCATGTACTTCCCCAATGTACACCCTTTTCTTGTATCTCTCTGCTCCAGTGCACCCTTGGGAAGTCTTGTACAAATCTGTTGCATGATTTTCAGGGCTCCATGGTGAAAATGACCTTATATTCTATGACATAATTCACCGAGGTCTCGACTCTGGACATTCTTTTCTTTTTTTCCCAATGTTGCACAATCTTCTACATCCAATTTATACATGTTATTCATCCGAACCTTAATTCAATTCATCTGTCTTGTTGCGATGTGTCTAAGGAAAACATCTCCTTTGCTAAATATCACATCGTAGACATGGTATTCCAACATAGAAACTGAAATGAGATTATTCTTTAGACCCGAAACATACATCACATCTTTTAATTTGAGAGGGGAGTCATACTCCCTCTGAAAAGTAATTGTACCAATACCAATAGCACTATACCTTCCATCATCTCCCATTTCGATGTGTATCTGGAGGTCTTTCTCCTCCAAGCCACTGAATAATTCTAGGTTTCCCATCATATGAATGAGGCTCCATTATCAAGATATCACACAATACCCATCACAGTGCTCAACATACAAGCGATGAGGGTGAAATCAAGTTTGAATTGTGAAACAAGAGCTTCACCTTTGGCTCCTCCTGAGGGATTCTTACCAACCTTCTTGTGTGGACACTTCGTGGCATAATGTCGAAGTTCATGAAAGTGAGAGAATTTGATCTTTGACAAGTCTTTCTTCTTGATGCCTTGATTGGAATCCCCTTTAGATCTGGATTTCTTTCCTTTCCCTTTCTTTTCCTTTCCATCCAAGGCATGGTTATCCTCATCATCATGCTTGGATGAGGTTCCATCTCTAGTGTTTTGCCTTATCTCTTCTTACACCAATTTAGGCTATAATCGCTCCCAATTTGGTATCTTCTCCCTCCCATTTACCGAATCCTGGTAATTATGCCAACTCTTAGGAAAGCCTAGAAGTGACAGGCTTACCAGATCACCTTCAACAGCTGTAATACCAACACTACCAAGTTCATCTCGACATTGGGTGAACCTGCTTAGGTACTGTCGTATTGTGTCACCCTTCTCCATCTTGATCTTCCGAATATTTTGCTTTATGTTGGCTTGTTGGGGCCTGACCCAAGTTCAACGTTAATTATCTAAAAAAATCCCTACACTACTGGCCCTTTCGGCATCAGCCCATGGAGCACGGACCAAAGTCTCACCCGATGCAGTATGGGGGGATGATCGAACCAAGTTTCTACACTCTGAGATGGTCGTGATGTCGTTTTATTCCTTTTGTTCCTGCTTTCACGCAGGTCGTTAAGTTCTAGGATTTTGTCTACCTAACACCTTATTCCTCCCTTCAAGACCTCCATGAACGGGTACGGTTGACCTTCGCGCAGTGCTAACCCTTGGTCCAAATACTTTCGCACTGTTAAGGCAACGTTTTTCACATATTCCCTAGTTCTCTTAAGGATCTTACTTATATTATTAATTAATCACAGTTAGCACCATGTAAATAGATTTTCTTACTTGCGTTCACTTAATCAACATAATTACATACATTCACGCATCATATAAGCATTATAAATGGAATTCATACAAAATACTACAAGATGTATTAATCGAAACAAAGACACAAAAATTGCAGAATACTTCTCTTTATTGATATCTTCGAGTGATTATGGACTCTATCCACCCTGTGCACACAGCTGTAGGGGTCCACGCACTTAGTTACGGACTTCCATCCTAGGCCTTTGCGCACTTAGCTACAGAACCTCTACCTATGCTACGACCCAAAACTTAGACTTCTTACTTCAGAGCTATGACTAGCTAAGACTTATTTGCACTACCTAGAGCGAGCTTACTTAGCTCTTTTTATACAATCCCATGGTCAATGAACCATGGGTAGATATTTTATAGCTGACTTTACTTTACAAAAATAAGGGCGAACAACCCTTTATGACTCATGACACCTTCGCGCTCCGCGACCACAAAATGCAGAGACTTTATAATTTTATTACAAAATTTGACCATAAACATGGTCTTTTAGCCCCAAAACTGGCCTTGGGGGATCCCGTTCCCAACAGGCCCCCAACACAAACATCGTGACTCGCCCTCGAGTCACTCAGCAGGTGCAGAGATCTTTGCGCGAAGACCTTCCAGCTTGACCCGTATGACCGCAACCTTAGCTGTGCACTGTACGACTGCCTGCTTAACCGAGTAATAGGGTTTTCACCCTGGGCTTCAACCTCCTCCACTTAGACTCCCACATCTTCATCATCCATTGGGATGTATTCAATGTCTTCCTCCTCCGACACCAAATTTATGGCTTTGCCCTTCTCTAGTGTGGTGGGATTTAATGTGTTTCTTCTTGGAAATGCGCGCACCGGTATGACAAGCTGCTTGCCCTTTTTATCCTTCACGGTTTCCTTGGTTGGGGTGGGCTTTGGTCTCGGCATTCTCAGTGATTTAGGGACTTTAGCTAATACTTCGACCACTTCTAGAGCAGCTACTTCAGCCTCCCTCTCCATTTCTGGCACTAACTCCTCTGCTTCAGTATTTATAGCTTTTGTGGGTGCTGACATGATTTTATGCAAGAACTCATGTGTCTCCTTCGGCAATGTCTCAAATAATTTACTAGCTATCTAAAGTTCGTAGTGCTTACGATTCATGTGTGTCTGAGAGCTCAACAACTCAATTCTAAAAATGCCAAGTGTTTTTCACTGGACAACCACTTGTAATTTATAGGGAATTTTGAATTCAAATCCGACCCTTCCCCCCAAATTCGGTTCATTGATGCTGGATTGGTGGTAGATTTTCAAGGATTTGAACCATAAATTTCATCTTAAATTTTGGCCACCCACTGTATTTGGCTGCGTTTCTCCCATCAAATAATGAATAATGACTTTAACAGTCACTTTCTGGTCGACCTATGCTATTTCTCCCTAGGTAGCGCAACTCCCTTCATGTTGCCGCAAACCCTATGAACCTTCCTTGCTTCGCATAATTATCCAATTGCGTAGCTCCCTAACCCGGGTAGTGTAGTTTAGAGTCATGTGCCTCCTTTCAGCTGCCTGGAGCGCTAAGAATGTGCTACCTTCATTTAGTCACATGGTTGGACCACCAATGTATGGCTTCAATCGACTGCCATTCACCTTGCTTGGGAAGGGATCTCGATTCAACTTGACTAGCTATACCGCCCCTCCCTCGGTAATATCCTTAATGACATAGGGCCCTAACCAGTGCATCCTGAACTTCCCTGGAAATTTATCAACTTTACTATCATATAACAAAACCAAGTCGTTTACCTTAAAGGTGCACAACTTAATGTGTCGATCATGTCATGCTTTTTCACGCTGTTTTTGGACCTGTTGGTGAAATCCAGCCATAAATCTCTCTTCCTCAAGCTCATCCAGCTATGTGAGCCTTTCCTCCAGGGCTCCACGATCCTTCATACCTGTGAGCGCCACTATGCACAGACTAGGCACAATATATTCCATAGGCATTACTGCTTCAACACCATAAACAAGCCTAAAGAGAGGTTGTCTAGTCAACTTCTTGCATGTCGTCCGATAAGCCCATAGTACTGTAGGTATGTGTAAGTCCCAATCACTTCGCTAAGCATTGCAAACCTTGGTCAGCACATTTTACATTACTTTATTGAATGCTTCCACTGTCCTATTAGCCTGCGGGTGATAAGGCGTGCTCTTCTGATGATATACGTGAAATTCCTTTGTCAGCGCGCTGATTGTCTCATTCAAAAAGTGTGTACCAAATCGTGTTAGTACATACTCAAAGAGGAACTTCGCAGTAGTCACGCCTGTGCAATCCTTCATATGCTGTGCCTCCACCCATTGGGTCAAATACTTTGTCGCGGTGATAATGTACCTCGCTCCCGTCTTTCCTTGGGGCTAGATGAGTCCCACAAATTCTATTGCCCATTTCTCAAAGGGTTGTAACGTCATATGTGGATTTAGAGGCATCTCATTCCTACGCGATGGCCTACCAGTCCTTTGACATACATCACACGCCTTGCAGTATGCTTTTGAATCTTGATGGAGGGTTGGCCACCACAACCGTGCGCATAGAATCTTCTGTACGGTCGCTCTCCTTGCATAATGTCCTTCCGCATCGCCACCATGAGCATCCACGAGTATGTTGCTTCTCTCAAACTCGGGTACATATCATCGCAGTATCTCATTAGACCCCATTTTGTACAGATGCCCAACAATGATAGAAAAATCTGTCGTGCGCACCACTAACTCCTTATTTTGCTGGATGGTGTATCCTTCTGGGGAAGTTCCTGTCATTAGGAAGTGTATTATATCATTAAAATTACCATCCGTGACATGCACTGCAAAAGCTGCATGTCAGGCAATCCTTCCTCCAAATTAGTGGGCTCTTTCCTTGTTTTGATGCGTGACATATGGTCTGGTCCTGCATTCAGTCGTCCAGGCTTCACAATAACTTCAAAATCATATTCTTGGAACAATAACAACCACCTGCATATTCTCCCCCCCAACACATGCTTATTGACTAGGTACTTTAGTGCAGAATGATCTGTGTACATCTTAAAATGGCCTCCCAACAAGTAGTGTCTAAACTTCTCGAGCGTGTATACCATAGCTAACCCTTCGCGCTTGGTGGTGGAATAGTTCTTCTCCACCTTGGATAACCTTTTGCTTGCAAATGCGATAGGATGGTCCAAGTCTTCTCCACCATCCCCTGTCAGTACTACTCCCAACACTATACATGAGACGTTGAAGCGTATATGAAATTTCTTCTTCCAATCCGAGAAGACTAAAATCGGTGCGGTGACGATCTTTTCTTTCAATAAATCCAAGCTCTTCTTACAACCCTCGTTCCAGTAGAATGTGACATCCTTCTTCAACAACTTCTCCATAGGCGCGGTGATCTGAGCATAGCCTTTGATAAAATTTCTGTAATATCCTGTATGTCCTAGGGTAGCGCGCAACTATTTCACACTCCTTGGCACCTCCAAGTTCAGTATCACCATGATCTTCACGGGGTCTACCATTAGTCTCTGTCTGCAAACCACATGACCCAGCAAAGTCCCAAAAGGAACAATAAACACACACTTCTTCAAATTGAGCATGATTTGGTATCTTCGATAGGTATCCAACATCAGGCGCAAGCTTGTGACATGGCGTTTCACTAGCCCAAACATAGTCCAATCATCAAAATATACTTCCAGGAACTTATGAATAAATTCCTTGAACACAATAATGACTATGTGTGAGAAAATCATAGGCACATTATTCAACCCAAGCGGATTACAGTGTACTGGAAACAACCCCACTCAGTCGTGAAGGTCCCTGATTCTTCCTAGGTCCCTAATTATCCCTTTTAAATTCGTAAACTTGGTAGGGAACAAATCCTGGTATTCGTGGAGTAATTCAATGACATTATCCACTGTTGCGTCATCCCAGTGATCTCCAATCTTCGTGAATTTGGGCTTTGCCTCTATACCAATGTTAATCTATTTTTTTTTCAATGGCGCGGTTCTATCAGGATTCTCAATCTGCAGTCCTTCAACCTCGCGGTGACCTTCTGTTTCAGGGATGTAAATCTTTCGTGGATCCTCATATTCTTCTTCAGCAGTTATGTTATATCATTCTAGCACGTGACTCAGCTGAGTAGCCCACTCAAGCTGAATCAAGTCTAAAGGATCCTACGGTATCCTAAAGATTGTTGCTTTCACCTCTTGTAGCACCTCGTCAATATAATCAAACCCGTCTTTAAAGTTGGATGTCATTATGAATCCTTCACGAAAAATATCCCATTCACCTATACCAAGGTGGAGCTCTGTTTCTACGTACGATTTCATCAGGACGACATCTAGGGTGTGAGAGAACAAGTGCACCTATTCAGGTTAGGGCTTCTCTCCATAAGCCCGAGTCCATTTGGCCAAGTGCGCATGCGGATCATCCTACCCATCATATTTGTCTATTATTCGCACCTTCAGCTTCCCAAAGTGTGTTCTCATCATCCTCCTAAATTTGTGCTAATCATCAAAGCTTCCCTTGTGCGTACCCCACCATCTTGCGGGCGTAGCGCGAAGTGCCCAGTCCAACGCCTGGAAGCGCTACTTTTCTGGTATCTCCCTCTCAAATGCACAAAAAAAGATATCTACATCATTCATGCCATCATAAATAGGCAAATTTATTACCTCCAATGGCACACAGCGCAGCGACCAGGTCATCATGTTACAACTCAGTGTAGTTACTTCATGTAACTGATTCTGCCAGCACTCTAATTCTTCATCAGAGTTCAAGGTACAGGAACTCTTGGGATCCCATGTAATTCGTCCATCTGTTGTTGGATTCACCCAATATTGGTCTCATTCTGTTATCTTATAGATACAGTCTAGATCGTCATCACTCTCATAATCGTGGACTGGTTTAGTATATCGTGATCCTTCAACATGATCTAGGGGTACCATTACGCATAGCGATTTCTTCTCAAATATCATATTTCACTTCTTTAGGTTGATTACCTTATTCATATCAGTAGCCCAATCAATTCCTAGGAGCGCAGGGTAAGGGTTGTTGTCATCCACAATTTTTATTACCTTGAAAGTTAACCAGCGCGCTTGCACCTTCAATATCTACAGTCATCCCCTGCAGCCACCCCATGGGGATGATCTTTTGTTGGTTCGCTATCCTTAGCTTAATCGGAGACCATTGTAGCATGGGTCTCACCATCTGTTCCCAAGTTTTCTTCAATAGGACATTCGCATCTCACCTTAGGTCTGAAATAACTTGATCCATCTCATACTCTCCTATCTGCGTGGTCAGTCTCATCTCCCATCTCATCCTTGTTTTATGCTTACCAATCTTTCATACTACGTGCAGCTCAGCCATAGTGTTTTTGACACATCTTTTTATAAGCTCCTGTAGCCCCTTCACAGCCTTGCTATCACACAGTAACGTCATGCAGGTCTCCAGGAAGGTTGTATGCATAGAAGGGTCCATCTCCTCATCAGGCTTATCCTTGCTCCCTGAGGTGGAGGCCTTAGTGAAGATCTTCTTCACCTCCATGAATGTTTCACGTGCACGCTCCAAATCGAACTCAATCTCCTTCATCGAAGCTTTGCAAACCCATGTGTTGCCCTCAGGCTATTTCCCCTTATCATCTCCTGTTGTGATTCCACTTCAGAGCACTATATTTACGTTCCGATCCTCTTCTCGTGACTCAGAACTCATCATTTGCAGGTTCTAAGTCAGCTGGGGTGGTAGCGCCCCTTTGTCACATATCCTTGCTATCAGCGTAGGATAGTCTTATGTTTCATGGTCAAACAGAGTGCAATACTTGCATGACAGACGCGTAGGGTTAACGTAATCATGGGCATAGTGTCCCAGTCCTCCGCAATTGTAGTAGATCAACTGTCCCCAACCTCTGCCAGGACCTCCTCCGCATTGGCCTCATCCATGCCCCTGAAAGCCTATCTGCACCATCCCCACGCTCTGGTTAGGGGGCTCGTTTTTGCCTGGACCTTATAGGCAGGTGTTCTACACATCATCAATTAGTAGCTTTTGCAGTTGTGCTCATCATGCCCTATTGACCTACAAAAGTTGGAGAACAGTTGTTGCAGTGTTTGTACAAACTTCTGCAACAAATAACAGTTATTCGTGGCATGTTTTCCTACTACCTAACATATAGCGCACCACAATTCAGGAACCATGTTTGTTCTTTCTTGAGCTTCCGGCCTCAAAGGCATTGGTCCTCCTCTTGTAATATAGTTTGCAAAGACTGGGAAATGGTTGTTGTCATGCCCCTGACCCTTGCATTTTAGACACCATACCTCCTCACGCACTTCTAGGCGAACTGTTCTGTCCTACTTCAAAATTTGCATCTCAAGGCAAAGATTCTTCAACTATGCATGGATCTACTGAACCCCCGGATTTGGATCTTGAATCATCGTTTCATGCAGTCTCATTACCTCCAAGGCCTCTTCCTGAGTCATTATCTTCTGTTGTGACATGTCAACCCTTACGTGTGGCAGGAGCGAAGCCACAAACCATTCACGATGATGTCCATCTATTAAGTTCATGTTAGCTTCGCAGATTTTACATTTCAACCTCTGATCGAGTTCCCAAGGGGTCTTTCCTGGATGCACACAATTTCCTTGAACCCCACAATCGACTATGCCTCAGATTTAGGTCTATTGAATTCTTTATTTAGTGTTGTCTGGATGTTTGCCATTCTAGCATTCGGGTTATCATTAGAGTACTTGATGTACCAGGTTAGCCCGCGATCATGCAGAGTGCTAACCAGGGTTGCCTTCTTCATGTTATCATATGTAACGCCTTGAGTTTCCCATACGGATTTAACAATGAACCAGAATTATTCTAGGTCCTCATTCCCCAAGCCTTTGAACAAACGCAGCTTCACTGATTTTTCCATATTGAACTGTGGTGGAGGTGGAGGTGGTATGGGCAAAGTCGCAGGCGATGGTGGTGAAGCTGGAGGTGGAGTGGGTGGAGGTGGAAGTCACGGGAATCCTTGTCTTATTAACTGAATAGCACTTCGTGGAGAAATCTGTGCTATTCCCTCTTCATCACCTCATGGAGGTGAAATTATTGGACTATATTCAGGACCCTTTCTTCCTCCATTCCTGTAAGTTTTTCCACTTCGCGTAGCTCCAAATCAAGGTAGTTGCATAACCCATTTTTCGCACAATAAAATTTTAATCTAGGTATTCAAAGATTTCATGTACTTACCTCGCGGACCTTTGAAAAAGCGCCGCTCTGCCTCACTGTAGCTTATTATCACTCAGAATTCTTCCCTAGAAGTTATCAAAGGAAGGAATAATCTGAGGTAACCACAAACCTAATCTTTTAGACTCGGTTTCTAGCCAACATAGGTCCAGAGAGGGCTCTCCCTTTATAATTTAACTTTGTTTTCGGTGGGATTTTAGGCTAGTTCTTAGTGCTCATAAGGTTTGGATTTTGGTTGGGTGGTGGAATTCTGGGAATAGTAGAAAAAGCAAGTCCTTCAAGCCATTAGGCTATGGATTCAATCAAAGGATGGCTTAACTAGATCAGGTCAATCACTAAAGAAAGAGTTCACAGGGAAGGCTAGCAAAATGAAAGGAAAATCTTCAGGTTCAAATGGATTAAGTAGACCTAACCAGGGTGAAAGGGAAATGAAGAATCCTTAGGCCGAGATCAAGATGAAGAGAAAGAGGTGATCATGAGCAAAGGGAAACTAAGAATCCTTTACTATAGACCTACGGGGAAACTACAGGGAGCAATTAAGAATTCCCAAACTAAGATAGTTTACCAGAAAACATTAAGAATGTAAAAAGTCAAGACAGAGAGTATTAAAGCCAGTTCTGAAATATAATTGCTAGTTTAACATGCTGATTTCATAGAAACACATATGATTATAAATAAACATAAAGAGAAACAATATTAAACATGAGAGAGAGAATACTTATTTGATTTCCACTTTACACAAGAATCCTGTGAAAATATCTTTACTTTATTTCTTGATACAGTAAGCCAATCCAGTCTTAATACTATAGAACTTTAACTTGAGAGGAAAATGTCTATAGAAATCTCTTTGAATCCACACTAATTACTTCGAAATGTGAAGTTTATACAAAAAAATTACAAAATATCTCATAACAATTTGAGAATTAATCTAGGAAATCAAAATATCTTTAAGCATAAAGATAGAGACAGATGGAAAATTGCATCATGTTGTCCCTTTTATTGTGATAGTGCTGGCTGTTTGCAGTTTGAATTTGAGCTCTTTAAGCTGGCTGATATTTGTACGTTGGAATCACTTGTTGTCTTCAATCTTTTACTGATACTCTTTAACCTATTACTCTTTGACCCTGTTTACCGATTTCATCTGGCTGCCATGTAGATTTACTGTGGTAACTTATAGTAAATATGTCATTTCTACCCACCATTCACTTTCAGGTAACTTTACCTTGAGCATCCTTCTATATATCTTGTCTGCATCAATGTATTTGGAAAAATTTGGCTTGTTGACAAATAGATGCTTTACCTCAGGCTCTAGAAAGAATAGATTTTCTAAAGTATCATATAATACTTTCCCTGTGGGCAATGATTTGACTTTTGAAGTGCTTGCATGTTCCTTGGTCAATTTCTTTAATTTGTCAACATAGTCCAATTGGGTCATAAGTTTTTCATCGATCACCATGGGATTGGGAAGGCTTTATCTATCAAAATTTGAAGTTTCGTCATGAATCTATCAATAGTGACCTGCATGTCATGGCATTTTTTCTCCAGGTTAAGCATAAGGTTTCTTCTAGAAAGAACCTTTTTATTTTTGATGATGGTTTCAGTTCTATCCTCCACACCAAGCTCCTTTAGTTCATGCATGTTCTTGCTGTTCAAGAATTTGATAAGTTGCTTAAAATCATTAGGCTGGTCTCCTAGGACTTCCTTTACCTTTTGTATTTCTTCGGTGGTCACTTTCACCAATTCTGTTTGCTCGAATACTATCTTAATTGATGGCGAAACATCATTGACAAAGTCAATGATATTGACCCATAACATCTCCTTCATTTCTGAGAGGAGTTCGGATTTTCCACAGTGTTCATCTTTATATTTGTCGACGTTTCGAGTCTAGACCCAGACTTATCATCAGGACAGATATACAGAGAAAAGAAAGAAAAGGGTTTATGATAAATATGAAATGGGCTTGATGTAAAGAAAGTAAGGCCGACTAAATGCCTGTTTATTGCTATAATTTCAATTATTTATATTATTATCAATATCTATCATTATTTATATTATATATTATTAATTTATTATTATTAATCATTATTAATATTACTATTATTAATCATTATTTATATTACTGTTATTAATCA
>APFE031197778.1:52714-129088 GCA_000404065.3 Pinus taeda
TATAAATAATGATAGATAATGATAATAATATAAATAATTGAAATTATAGCAATAAATAAGCATTTAGTCGGCTTTATTGTCTTTACATCAAGCCCATTTCATATTTATCACAAACCATTTTCTTTCTTTTCTCCGTATATCTGTCCTGATGATGAGTCTGGGTCTAAACTCGAAACATCGACAAATATAAAGATGAACACTATGGAAAATCCGAACTCCTCTCAGAAACCACACCACAGTAATCTACAATCCAAAATCTCCTTAATTTGTCATAGTGGCTTTTGTAATATTAAATCTTTTTCAAGGAACTTTATCCTCTCACAAATCCTTAGGGCTTTCTGTGCTTCTTCTTTTTGTTGTATTTGGGCAAGCTTACAGTCAGTTTCTAGGTTTGTCACTTTCTCCTTAAGCTTTTTTAGCTCTGTAGCCTGGATGGACATTTCCTCCATGGCTTTCACTAACCCTGTTGTCTTTTCTGTTGATGTACCTGTAGTTGTAGACTCAGTTGTGACTGGTAGTTTTGTAGCAGGTGGAACTGTTGGTGCTAAAGAGGCTGCCAGTGTTGAAGGGATTGCAGTTGTTACTGTGGGAACAATAGTCACTAGAGGGGTGGCCAATTCACTCTATTTAGACTGAGTCAATGTGTCTAACTCTTTCTCTGTTTCTTTCAACTGGTCATTTAGCTTTAGGACCAAGTCCATAAGCTCTTCTTGTTCCTTTTGAGTTTCTACGACTTCTATTGTTTGTGGATGATGAAGATGTGGAATTTTGAGTTGTTTCTTCAAAGCAACTATGTCATCATTCTTCCTTTTTATTAAAATTTCTGCAGCCTTAACATCTTTGGGATCATGTCCCAACTTTATGATTAAGTCCTCCAAGGACTTGATTCTCATATCCTTGGCCTGTGAGGAGGCCTTTTCTAATTGAAATTGTGTTGATATATTATTCATCGAATTCTGTAACTAGTGGGATGCAATGGATTTTCTTGTCAAAGAAGAATATACCATCTCTCCTGTCTGTTTGTGCAACTCAATCTAGTCAATAGGATGTATTTCCTTTGCCAATACTTCAAAATCTGTCTTCTGGTAGTCAATCGCTGATCTGGGCTGTTGAGTGGTGGGTTTCATGAAAGTCATCTGCATTTTTCCTTCTTTCATATCAAAGGCGGGCATAAGCCTTGTTTGGTTGGCGGGAGCCATTTTAAGGTACTATGCATAGCTTTAGGCTTTTAGCCTTTCATTCTTGGCCTTTATTTCCTTATAATTTTCTCTGATATCCTAGTATTGGTCAGCTGGAATCCTTAATGAGGACACTTCCATACTTTGTTGTCTTTCCAACATCTAAGCACGTGTTGTGGAAGGTTCTTGTGTTCCTCTAGAGGGAGTAGCATGCCTGCTCCTTTCTCTTTCTGTGCTTATGGCTCCAACTGTTTCTTCTGTGAATTCTTGCTCAGAGAGAGGATTTAACCTTTGCCTTTTGACATATGTTTGTGAAATGGATCTGCCTGAAGGAGTAGCCTCCTCCCTATTCCTTTTGAGGTTCTTCTCCTCATTTAAAGGAGTTTGCAAGTTAGGGGGAGTACTCATATTGTGCTTTGGTATTTTTTTTTGAGTCAGTTCTTCTGCTAAGTCTGGTTGTTCTAACTATTCTTGCACCTGGGGTCTTTCTTCTGCTTGTTGTTCACTATGTGCCTGTGATTCCCTTTGTGCTTGAGATTCTCCTAGCACTTGCAGGAAAGAACCTTCATCAAGCCTCCTCTCTAGATCAATTAATGCATTCTCAACAGCAACTTCAGTGCTATCTCTATCCACTAGAGTATTCTCCACCCATTCCAATTGATTTGCATATTTTTCTATCTCAGGGATTCTGTGGTGGATATAGGGAGACAACTTGTTTTTCTGTCTTCTATTGCAGATGAAATCAAAGGGGTCATATCTCCATATGAAGCTTTGTTTTAGTTTGAGCCTTTGAAGGATTTCTTCAGCTTCTCGACTATTGCACACAAAGGGGCCTAGTTGATCTTTAATTCTTAGTTGAGCCTTTTTTTGGCTTTAACAAAATGTACCTCATCTGAATTGATTATCTGCATGTAGTACTCTAGAGAAAATAACCTCATTGGGAGGTATCTAGGAAATTTATATGGTGCTAACTCACGGCCATAGATCCTAATTTCATAGTGATTTTGTTACAATTACCAATCTCCCACTTTGTGTTGCTTTGACAGCTGTAGGATCCTCCTAATATTTGAACTGATCCTGGGAGGAGGACTTCCTAGCAGCATGGTCACTACAAGATATAAAAAAGATATATGAAGTCTGTGTATGGATATGGTGATTCATATTTGTGGATCAAAGGATTCCAAAAGACCACAGACGTAGGGTGGCCTCTGGTATCAATTTTTTGAAGAGTAAATGGGAATTTATCAGCTTTATAATATAAGAAAAGGTGGTACAAACTGAGGAATACTTGAATACTCTTTCATTGCTCATTCTGAAGAATTGATCATGCATTTTGTTTGCTATAGATTTAGCATAATCATAAATGATGACAAGGGGCTGTCCTGGAGTGAAGATAGACATGAAGGCTAGGATGATTTCATCAATATACTCACTAGTAGTATAGCCTAAGACACTAGATATCAATGACACAATGTCTTGGCCAAGGTTAGAAAATATGGTCCACATGTATGGGGGAGGATCATATGGAATATGTTTCTCTTCCACAATAAAGGTCTGGAATATTTCAGTAAGTCTGGCAGGGGTAATCTTGGGGAATTTATCTAGAAGGTCTCCAATGGAAATAGGGGTCAGATTTTGTCCTAGTTGTGGCTGTGGCATTTCATTGACTGTCTCGGTAGTGATGGTGAAAAGTATGGTTTGTTCAAGGGACATCACTGCTCTTTGACTCGGAATGTAGTTTGCATGGCAATAATGAACAATCTCAAGGAAAATGTGCACCTCAGGGAATTGATACTTGGGCAAATTAGACTCCCAAAGACCTATTTTATCAACTTGGTTTAGGTGTTGGTCTCTGTATCGGCAGTACAATTTGATAGGGGATTCACGGACAGCAGTGTCCTTAATTTGGAAATCTTTATCTGCCAGGGGGAGATGGTCTAAGTCTAGATGGGGAGTTGTAATTGGCCTGACATCCATGGCAAAAGGGGCAGACATTCTTAGTTCTTGTGGATTTAAGAATGGGGGAAAAGACTCATAGTTTCTTGAGGGCAATGGGGTTTTCAGTCAATTAGGGCAACTAGGTTCCAATGCACAATAATTTGGGGTCGCAGTGCAGTTCCTTTACTTAATTTCTTACTGATTTCTAAGAAATAAGTAATAGGTTCAGAAATGAGACAGGGTTTCTGGTGAATTTGGGTAAATAACTGGAATTTCTTGAAATTTTGGCTTTGAATGGGCCGACGGGTGACTGTGCACGGTTGCAGAAGGTCTACGCGAACTGGAGTGTAGACTCAAAGTTCAGTGGCTTCTGCAGGTGGGCAGTTGGACGTGGGTTGGCAGTTGGACGTCGTCAGTCGCGTGCATAGAGGTCTGGGGTGTTTATTTCCATGATAAAACAAAAATAACAAGGGTTTTTTGTTTTATTAACAAAGTGAATGATTTAGCGGGCATATGGGGAAAAGTACTTTTGGATTTTAGCGAGGGATGTGATGGCTTTGTCATTTAGCGGGAGACGGTAAGCGAGTTTGCTAGCACCGCTTTTGTGGGCTGGGTGGTTTTGAGGGGAGGCCGCCTGATCCCACTCATCAGGAGCTACATAGCATTAGGGCCCAAATGAAAATAGCCCATATTGGGAGGGTAAAGTTCGAGTGTTGGAGGCTGCCTGATATGGTTAATAACTGTTGGATTCAGGGGAGGCGATTGCACGGTGATCGGGGTAGCGAGTTTATACGAAGGGTAATAGATGGGCCCAACCAATGATTAAGCATGGCGAGTTGTATTTAAACAATGGATTAAGGCGAAGTTAGGGCGTTGGAGGTTTTTCATTGGCAGAGGGTTAGATTATTAATTAATTGTTGATCAATTAATTAAATCATTGGTCGGGTTGGGTTATTATAAAGTTTATGTTTCAAACTTTTGGGGTGGGGTATTAATAAAAAGGGTTTATTTATAACTATAGGGAAGGGTTATTTCTTTTCTTCGAGAATTATTATACATAAACGTTAAAAATTAATATGATGATGGTGGAGAATTAAAAAGCGCTAAGTATAATGTATCTATTTCCTTTATTTGTTTTTATCATACATATATTATGACTTAGGCTAAAGTAGTTTTGGGTTTTTTTTATAGAAAAGGGGTCTTTTTCATGGGGATGATCACTTTTCCTAGGATAACAAGATTTTATCCTTAGAAAAAGGGGTTTATTAGGGGAAAATGACTTTTCCTAAGGAAAATGGTGTTTTCCTTAGGAAAAAGGATTTATTTGGGAATATGAGTGAATTGAAGGGGGGTGAATGTTCATGAGAGGGTTTTTAGTACTTAGGAATTGTAAGTCATTGGGCCGAGGGTTCGGTCCCTCCAGAAGTCAGAGAAATGCTCTGAGCCCCTTTGACTTTAAGATATTGGGTACTTGAAACTTATTTTGGGAAATTAGTTAAGTGAAAGGTGAAATGAGTGAGGGAAGTTAATCAATTTGACTTTGCGGACTTGATGCATGTCCAATTTTCATCCGTACTTAGAACTTAGATGTTGAAGGTGAATAATATGCTTTTGTCTAACAATCATCACAATTCTACAACCTTTCTTCTACTTACCCACCTACTCATCCTACCATTTTTACTTCTCTTTATTAGGGTGCACTTAAGCTGGCTAACCCTTATCAAAACATTTTTCTTTTCTTTTACAATAGTAATCTAACTAAGTCTAACCTTATTACATCCAAGGGCTTAGATTAAATAGTTGAGCTCCTTTTATTCACTCTACCTAATCTACTTATCTGCCAAGATTGCACTGTTTGGTCAGATTTTATTTCTCTACCTATAAACATGAAATTAAAACATGAAATAGCCAAGTTTAAACATTTTGACTATCACGGATAGTGGGAAAGATTACAAGCTGCACACAGTCATTTATTCTGCAATAAAGTAAACTGCAGTGGCATTTTGACTTGCACACTTTCACGATCTTTTCTTTTCTTGGGGTTCATATTTTTCATCTTTTTTGACATTTTTATGCTTTTTTTCTTTGATTTTTCTTTTAGTATACACCCTCTTTAAATTTTTTAATTTGTTTGAATATCGAAAACATTTGCAAAAAAGAAAAGGTATGTACATATTACATGTTTAGTCTCAGCCATTCAAAAATTATGACTCCTATTGGTATAGGAACCTAATGGTGGCTCCACTTGGGGATGGCATTTCCTTGTGAAATGTCAAGAACTTGTAGATCAATGGCCTTCTGAATTGTTGTGATGTTCTTCTGCAACTTTTCCTCTTTCACTTTTCTGCCTTATTGCAATTTATGACAGTAAAACCTTTGAATCTTAGGGCCTTCTCTCTGGGCTTAAACTCCAAAAATTCACTATCTAATCAACTCTAAACTTTTGAAAAATATAATATGTACAAGTGATTAGTGAAATCAGTAACTAGGTTCTATGTAGTGTTTAAGCATTCAACCATTAACTAGTCCTCCTTTTGCTTCTGTGCCATCCAATTCTTTGAGGAAAAACACATTATTACCCCTAAAAGCATATATGATAAGTGGGCCTTTCCATAGGAAATCAAACTTCCCATGCTTATCTTTATCCTCTCTTCTTGAATCCCATTTCAAAAGTTTATCTCCCAGGTAAAAATCTTCTTCCTTAATCCTTTTGTCAAAAGCTTTCTTGATCCTTTCCTGCACAATTTGGGATCTGATGTACAATTCTTCCCTGGTCTACTGTAAGTGAATTTTCTAGTTGATTCTCCTTTGAATATTATTTGGCTCAACCTTCACCTCTTGGAGTAATTTCATCACTAGTGTCCCCAAGGAAGATGGGAAAACAACCTCCATTCCATAAACTAATTGATAAGGACTAGTTCCAATGGATTTCTTTATGGTCAACCTATCTGCCCATAAGGCATTTACTAACTTCTTATTCCAGGTTTTCTTGTTATCTTCCAACAGCTTTTTGTTGATATTCACTAAGCTCTTTTTGGAAGACTCTGCTAGTCCATTTCCTTGGGGATAGTAGGCTGTGGAGTGACCCAGGGTTATGTGATACTTGTTACAGAAATCAATCATTCTCTTAGATTTGAAAGCTGCTGCGTTGTCAGAGATGATTTTGGTGGGGCATTTGAATCTGGACGGAATGTTGGCCTCAAGGAAGTTTATTACGATAGTGTCAGTGGTTTATCTTCTATCCACTCTATGAAATAATATGTAGCAGTCAAGATCCACCTATGTTGGGTAGAGGAAGGTGGATGGATTTCACTAATGAAGTCAAGACCCCACTGTTGAAATGGTGCTTTGGCAGATATGGGTTTCAAAGGTAAGGGTAAAAGTTTTTTCTTTCCTTCAAAAATATGACATTTATGACATGAGGTTACAAATTTTTTTACATCAGAAAATAGAGTGGGCCAATAAAAACCGGCTCTTAGGATCTTGTCAGCTATGGTTTTCCAGTAAATATGTCCTCCATAGTCACCTGCATGAAACTCTTGTAACACCTTATCGGATTCTTCTTTTAATAAACAGTTAAGAAGGTTACCTTCATGATTCCTCCAAAATAGAGCATTGTCAATTATGCAAAACTTTAAAGATTTCATTTTTAAGAACCTACTTTTAGTCCTGGATAATTCAGGAGGAGCTTGTAAATTTTATAAAACATATATAATGTCAGCATACCATGGTGATTCAATAAAGGCTTGGCTAATCGGTGGAGTCACCATCTCCTCTCTATTATCCATTTCTGCAATGAAATTTATGTCTAAGGCATAACAGTTCGATTCAACCATGAGCTTGGCTAAAACTTGACCTTTGATCAATTTTGTAGGTTTAATTTCTAGGTCATATTCTAATATAGTAGCTATCCACTTCCCTCTCTTTCCATCTGGACCATCCTGAGTTAGGATGTCTTTGACCACAACACTGGGAACATAAGCTATTACATGAGAATATAGGATGTAAACTCTGAAATCTTTGATAGATTTAACTAAATAAAAAGCTTGCTTTTCCATTATATTATAATTTAAAGGGTCATCCCTCAGGGCTTTGTTCAATAAGGAAATAGGTTGTTCAAAGCCCTCATCATTCTTCTATAGTAGGACTGTAGCAATTGTGTGTTCTAAGGCAAAAGAAAATATAATGAAATCCCTTTCAAACATTGGATTGATTAGAACTAGTGTTTGTGTTAAGGTTAGCTTAATATCTTCAAAAGACCTCTTAGCCTCAAGTGTCCATTTAATAGTCGAATCTTTCTTCAACATGTTATTTAATAATCTAATTAGTTCTACTATGTTAGAAATAAATCTTCTACGAAAGTTTATTTTACCTAAAAAGGCTTGTAGTTCTCTTATGCTCCTAAGATGTGGTATCTGTGACATGGCTTCAATTCTTGTAGGATCTATTCAGATACCATCTTTAGAGATTATGTGGCCTAACAGTTTTCCCTCTTCCAACCAAATAATTTTTTTTTAGGATTCAAAGAAATTCCACACTTTCTACACTTGACAAAGACCTACCTTAGATGATCTAGGTGTTGTTCATTAGATTTAGAGAATACTGTGATATCATCTAAGTATATTACAAGGAAGTCATGGATTTCCTTAGCAAAAGCTATATCAATAGCTCTTTGAAAGGTGGCCCCTGCATTTTTTAACCCAAAAGGCATCTTCACATACATGAATGTGCCCCATGGAGTAGTGAATGCAGTTTTTGCCTGGTCATCTGGGTGAACTAAAATCTGGTTGTAACCAGAAAACCCATCTAGTAATGAGATCCTGGATGAACCTACTACCCTCTCTAATATGTGATCCATTTTGGGGAGAGGGTAGTTGTCCTTGAGTGAAAATTTATAGAGATTCCTAAGATCAACACACAGTCTAATCTCACCAGTTTTCTTTCTTGTGGGCACCAAATTTGAAACCCAATTAGAGAATCTAATTGGTGCTATGATCTTGGCTTCGTACATTCTTTTGATTTCATTTTCAGTAGAAGGCAATAGAATAGGATTAATCCTCCTAAGATTCTATTTAAAAGGTTTATGGTTTTCTTTTAAGGGGATGGTATGTTGTATTATGCTGGTGTCATAGGACTTGAGGTCCTCATAACTCCAAGCAAAAACATCTTGGAATTCTTTTAGCAGTTCTATGTATTTCAATTTTTTAGCAAGAGGTAAAGACTTAGAAAGTTTTATCAATTTAGGATCTTCCTCAGAGCATATGTTACACTCCTCTATGTCCGATTTTAAGGGTTCCATTTTCAATTTTCTAGGTACATCATTTAAATCAAACAAGTCTTCCAAAGGAGTTAATCCTTTGGGCAAAAAATTTTCTTTGAGGTTGATGATTTCAGAGTCTTCGTCAATTATCTCATCAATTTCAATTTTCTTTAGGTTTTGAATATTTGATTTTGTAAACATTGTGGGATGGAATCTATCTATCTTTGCATCTTCTAACCTGTTAATTTCTATTTTATCTATAAAATCAAGATCTAATGTTATGTTAGTATCTATGTTGCTATTTACAAATTCTTCATCTAAAGTTAGAAAATTGTTTATTTGTTGATCATTAGTGAATACTTGCCAGTTTTTTAAGTTGTCAGGGATAGCAGGTATGTGCCTAACCTCAACAATGTATTGATGATTAGGTTGATATGGTAACTTACAAGTGCTGGAAAACATCACTAAACTATGAGCCTGCATATTGTGTTTTCTTGGGATGACTGCAAGCTTAGTTTCTAAAAAATTATTTAATATTTCTACAATTGTTCCTCTATAAAAACCTAAACTAGGATCTCTAGTCATATATACATCATTAATTTGTTTGATAACCAATTCATAATCTCCCATAATAGAAACTCTTATAGCTCCTAACCTTTTAACCAATTTGAGACCTAAAAGAAGTGCTTCATACTCGGCCATGTTGTTAGTGCATTTGAAGTTCAACTTGTAGGCATGACCCATCGAGTGATCATTCTCTAAATTGTAAATCCACACTCCTGCTCTTGCACCTAGATTGTTTACTGACCCATCGAATTCAAGATGGCATAGCATTTCTTGTTCATAATTCTTATTGTCAGGGGGAACAAAATCTTCTTTGATTAAGCTACCTTGATCATTTTTTTCCTTTGAAAGCTCTTGAATTTGGACAATTTGATTTTTTGCTACAACTGCAATTTCTTTTGGTTCTGAAGTAATGTTGTTTGAAGTGTTTTCTTGGTTTAGTTCAACATTGTACATAATGAAAGAATCAATGTCAAAATGCATGGAATATATAGGAAAGTTTTGGGGCCTCTCTTGGCTACTCACTACATACTTCATCAGGGTGTCTCTGTACAGTATTTTAGGATGTCCAAAGACTGATATTATAGCATATGACATGTCAAGTTGGAGAGATCCTTGGAGTTTAGCACCCCATGATCTAGACAATAGCATGCCATATTTAGGTGGTATATCAACAACAACTATTTCCATAAGAATGGTCTTAGCAGGGTGCTGCACTAGGGAAACACACAAATATTTTATGTGTCCTAGGCACTTAACTTGACTTGAATCGAATGAAAATAGGTCCTTGTAAGGCCTAGTGATATCCAAGTTCAATTTCTCCATAACAGATTTAGGCATTAGATTGTGTGAAGCCCTAGAGTCTAGCATAGCATTGTGTAGGATTTTATCGTAAATGTTAAGGCTAATGTAAAAGGGTGTTATCCCTCCTTCCATTGGTTTTCCATTAACATCAGGACCGAAAATAAGCTCAGGCTGATCATCAAATAAATTAACAGAGTCTTCATTCTCAATGAAGTTTAAGGATTTGCTTATTTGAGATTTGTAAGTTTCATGTTTAACCAGTTCTGTTAAAGGAATCGGGATTTTCAGTTTGGCCACCTCTACTCCCAAATTGAATGGAAAAGGGGATTTCTCTGTTTGAGTGCTTGGAATTTTAACAGCAGGGTTTGGGGCATATTGTTCTTCTTTTTCAGTGTTTGGAGTCATTTTTAGTGGATTTTCTAATACAATTTTTGGAGACTGTTCCACCATTTCCTTGGATGGAACTGAAGTGGAAGGTTGCTCATTAGAAAGTTGGTCATTGGTTACATCTACAATGGTGGGACTGGGAGGGTTTTGGTTTGATATAGAGAGGATTTGGAGAGTTTTTGTAACTATAACTGCTTTAATTTTCTTAGTTTGATTTGGTACTACTTTCTTGTTTTGGTCTAGAGCATCAGTGTTCTTTTTGCTCCTCAAATTGTACTGTTTATGCACTTCGAAGATAGTGGAATCATACCCTTTCTTGTAATCGAATGATTTTCTTGATTGCATCTGAAACCGCTGAAACATATATAATTCCTGATCATCTTGAGTCAAAAAAACAGTTTCCTCCTCATCTAATCCCATTAAGTTAATTTGGGTATCTTGTTTAGGGTCTTCTGAATGGGAAGTTTCAGCATAGTTTTTTTGAAAAGGTGGCCTAATATTCTGATCAGGCCCATTTTTTCCACTGTTTTGATTTTGATTCTTTCTAAAGTTTGATTTTCTCACTAGAGGTGCCTGTTGATTATCCTAGTGAGGCTTTATTTCAATGTTCTCCATCCTATCCATCAATTTTTCCATTCCTTTGGCTAGGGCATCCATTTTAAGGTCAAAGGGTGAGGTTTCATCTTTCAAGGGTGCTCTTCGTTCATTCCTAATCCTATCTCTTTTTGCTAGCAGAATAGATTCTACACTAACTACTACACTCTGCATATCTTCTAGCATTGGAGGGTTTCTCTCTCTAAGTTGAAATGCCATATTAGTGTCAAACCCATATGGAAACATTATCAGAGCTAAGCTAGGTGGGGGTCTAAGGTCGACTGGTATTTCATTGTACACATTGTTAAATCTGGTACAGTAGTCCTGAACTGTTTCATTTGGTCCTCTCCTAATGTTTTCATACTTTGGAAGGATTTGAAGAGGGTTCTTTTTCTTTTCCCATCTATTTAAAAATTGCTGGAAAATTAATTTTAAACTATCTATACTATTGTTAGGTAAAGATATAAACCATGTTCTCACATCGCCAGCGAGAGTCTGGGCAAAAATTCTCATTTGGACATCTCCAATATCGATTTCATGCAATTCAAAATGATCTGTCATCTTTCTTGTATGGTGTTGTGTTGTGTAGGATCTTGTGCCATCAAATAGGATAATTTTGCTCTCGTAGTCTTGTGGCATGACACCTTGTGGAGCAGGCATCAAAAGGGGGGCATATCTGTTTTCCATGGCTTTAAGTTGAGCAAAACTAGGAAGGGGAGTTTGGGTACTAGAAGGTGATACAGTGCGTAATGGAGAACTAGGAGTGATAGGTGTTTGATGTGTAATGGTAGGTTGGTGGGGAAGTGAAGGTATAAATGGAGGTGAGGACTAAAATTCAGAGATGGAAGGGAATAATGGTGAACTGAAGAAAGTTGAAAATGATTCAGAAAACTCAGGGATATTAACCGTAGTAAGGGATGACTGAGGGGAATTTAGAATGTATTGATCAATTGACAAGTTTTCTCTTTGGATTTCAAGTTTTGCTATAAGTTCTAGATCTAGAACTATGTCATCAAGTGCACTCTTAGACCTATTTCTAAATAGGGAAAGGTCAAAAGCCTCATCAAAGGGGAGGTTGTTAGGCCCCTATACTACTAGTGTAACCCCTTATTGTTATTAGTAAAACCCACTTATTATATTGATGTACCCATGTAGTGCCCATATTGTTACTATTGTGCCCCATAGAAGCCCACTATTGTTATTATTGTTCCCTTACTTATTATTGTTATGTCAGCTCTGATTATGTTATGACCCCTTAGACTCCTATATATAGAAAGGAGGTCTTTTCATTTGTATCATCGAAGAATTGTTCATTTATGTAATGTAAAGGAGGTTGCCCCCTCGAAGAGGTTGAATTCTAAGGCGTTGATCTATCTTTTCTATCTTTTCTTGAGTTGGTTTCATAACAGAGGTCTTCTAAAAACAACCACTCATCCGGGCAGGAATTTGCTTCAATTGAAGGTGTAGGACTGATTGAGCTTTCCTCTCTTCTGGATATTCTTGAAATCAGATTAGGATTATCAAATACTTAGGGAGGGTTAGGATCTAGGTTGGCCCTAGTATAGTGAGTTCTCCTTGAAGCCAGAGTTTCAAACTTTTCTAGTTACTTTCTTTTTATGAGATTTTTATAAACAACTTCTAATAAAATCCTTCAAGAGGCTTGAAATAAAGATTTGATATTTCTCAAAGGTTTATCAAGACTGAGGATTTGATTTCCCTAGTGGAATCGCCACTATGTTATCACTTAGAAGTCTTCCCCGGAAATTATCAGAAGAAGGAATAATCTGAGGTAACCACAAACCTAATCTTTTAGACTCAGGTTCTAGCCAACCTAAGTCTAGAGAGGGCTCTCTCTTTATAATTTAACTTTGTTTTGGGTGGGATTTTAGGCTATTCCTTAGTGCTCATAAGGTTTGGATTTTGGTTGGGTGGTGAAATTCGAGGAACAGATGGATAGAGCAAGGCCTTCAAGCCATTGGGCTATGGAGTCAATCAATGGATGGATTAACTGGATCAGATCAATCACTAAAGGGAGAGTTCATAGGGTAGGCTAGCAAAACGAAAGGCAAATCTTCAGGTTCAAATGGATGAAGTAGTCCTAACCAGGGTGAAAGGGAAATGAAGAATCCTTAGACCAGGATCAAGATGAAGAGTGGGAGGTGATCATGAGTAAAGGGAAACTAAGAATCCTTTACTATAGACCTATGGGGGAAACTACGGAAGTAAGGGAGCAATTAAGAATTCCCAAACTAAGATAGTTTAGCAGAAAACATTAAGAATGTACATAGTCAAGACAGAGAGCATTAAACCCAGTTCTGAAGTATCATTCCTAGTTTAACATTCAGATTTCATAGAAACACATATGATTACAAATAAACATAAAGAGAAATAGTATTAAACATGAGAGAGAGAATACTTATTTGATTTTTTCTTTACACAAGAATCCTGTGAAATGTCTTTACTTTATTCCTTGATACTGTAAGCCAATCCAGTCTTGATACAATAGCACTTTGACTTGAGAGGAAAATGTCTATAGAAATGTCTTTGAATCCACACTAATTAATTCGAAATGTGAAGTATTTATACAAAAAATATTACAAAATATCTCATAACAGTTTGAGAATTAATCTAGGAAATCAAAATATCTTAAAGCATGAAGATAGAGACAGATGGAAAACTGTATCATGCTATCCCTTTTATTGTGATAGTGTTGGTTGTTTGTAGTTTGAATTTGAGCTATTTAGGCTGGTTGATATTTGTACACTGGAATCGCCTGTTGTCTTCAATCTTTTACTGATACTCTTTGACCCTGTTTACCTGTTTCATCTGGTTGCCATGTAGATTTACTGTGGTAACTTATAGTAAATCTGTCTTTTCTACCCACCATTCACTTTCAGGTAACTTTACCTTGAAAATCCATCTATATATCTTGTTTTCCTCAGTGTATTTGGTAAAATTTGACTTGTTGACAAATAGATGCTTTACCACATGCTCTAGGAAGAATATATTTTCTAAAGTATCATATAATACTTCCCTTGTGGGCAATGATTTGACTTCTGAAATGCTTGCATATTCCTTGGTCAATTTCTTTAATTTGTTAGCATAGTCCAATTGGGTCATAGGTTTGTCATCAATCACCATGGGATTTGGAATGCCTTTATCTATCAAAATTTGAAGTTTTGCCATGAATCTGTCAATAGCGACCTACATGTCATGGCATTTTCCCTCCAGGTTAAGCATAAGGTTTCTTTTAGAAAGAACCTTTTTGATTTTGATGATGGTTTTAGTTTTGTCCTCCACACAAAGCTCATTTAGTTCATGCTTGTTCTTGTTGTTCAAGAATTTGATGAGTCAATTAGCATCATTAGGCTGGTCTCCTAGGTCTTCCTTTACCTTTTGTATTACTTCGGTAGCCACTTTCACCAATTTTGTTTGCTCAAATACTATCTGAATTGATGGCCAAACATCATTGACAGAGTCAATGATATTAGCCGAGCGTATCTCCTTAATTTGTCCCAGTGGCTTTTTCAATATTAAATATTTTTCATTAACTTTATCCTCTCACCCATCCTTAGGGCTTTCTGTGCTTCTTCTTTTTGTTATATTTGGGCAGGCTTACAATCAATTTCTAGGCTTGTCACTTTCTCCTTAAGCCTTTTTAGCTCTGTAGCATGGATGGACATTTCCTCCATGGCTTTCACTGACTCTGTTGTCTTTTTTGATGATGTACCTGTAGTTGTAGACTCAGTTGTGACTAGCAGTGTTGTAGCAGGTGGAGCTGTTGGTGCTAAATAGGCTGTCAGTGTTGAAGGGACTGCAGTTGTTACTGTGGGAATAACAGTCACTGGAGTGGTGGCCAGTTCACTCTGTTTAGACTAAGTAAATGTGTCTAACTCTTTCTCTGTTTCTTTCAACTTGTCATTTAGATTTACAACCAAGTCCATAAGCTCTTCTTGTTCCTTCTGAGTTTCTGCGACTGTGGATGATGAAGATGTGGAATTTTGAGTTGTTTCTTCAAAGCAGATATGTCATCATTCTTATTTTTTATTAACCTTTCTGTAGCCTTAACATCATTGGGATCATGTCCTAACTCTATGATTAAGTCCTCCAAGGACTTGATTCTCGTATCCTTGGCCTGTGAGGAGGCCTTCTCTAATTGAAATTGTGCTGATATATTATTCAGCGAATTCTGTAACTGGTGGGTTGCAATGGATTTGCGTGTCAAAGTAGAATATACCATCTCTCCTGTCTATTTTTGCAACTCAATCTGGTCAATAGGATGTTTGTCCTTTGCGAGTACTTCAAAATCTGTCTTCTGGTAGCCGGTTGCTGATCTGGGCTGCCGAGTGGTGGGTTTCATGAAAGTCATCTGCATTTTCCTTCTTTCACATCAAAGGCTGACATAAGCCTTGTTTGGTTGGTGGGAGCCATTTTAAGGAACTATGCATAGCTTTGGGCCTTTAGCCTTTCATTCTTGGCCTTTATTTCCTTGTACTTTTCTATGATATCCTGGCCTTGGTCAGCTGGAATCCTTATTGAGGACATTTCCACACTTTTTTGTCTTTCCAACACCTGAGCAGGTGTTGTGGAAGATTCTTGTGTTCCTCCAAAGGCAGTAGCATTCCTTCTCCCTTCTTTTTATGTGCTTATGGCTCTAACTTTATCTTCTGTGAATTCTTGCTTGGAGAGAGGATTTAACCTTTGCCTTTTGACATATGTTTGTGAAATGGCTATGCCTGAAGGAGTAGCCTCCTCCCTATTCCTTTTGAGGTTATTATCCTCATTTAAAGGAGTTTTCAAGCTAGGGGTGGTACTCATATTGTGCTCTAGTAGTTTTGTTTGAGTCAGTTCTTCTGCTAAGTCTGGTTGTTTTGACTCTTCTTGCACCTGGGGTCTTTCTTCTGCTTGTTGTTCACTATGTGCCTGTGATTCCCTTTGTGCTTGAGATTGAATCTCCTGGCACTTGCAGGAAAGAAACTTCATCAAGCCTCCTCTCTAGATCAATTAATGCATTCTCAACAACAACTTCAGTGCTATCTCTATCCACTAGAGTATTCTCCACCCATTCCAATTGATTTGCATATTTTTCTATCTCAGGGATTTTGTGGTGGATGTAGGGAGACAACTTGTTTTTCTTTCTTCTATTGCAGATGAAATCAAAGGGTCATATATCCATATGAAGCTTTGTTTCAGTTTGAGCCTTTGAAGGATTTCTCCAGCTTATCTTCTAGCTTCTCGAACATTGCACACAAAGGGACCTAGTTCATCTTTGATTCTAAGTTGAGCCTTCTTTTTGGCTTTAACAAAATATACCTCATCTGAATTGATTATCTTCCTGTAGTACTTCAGAACAAATAACCTCATTGGGAGGTATCTGGGTAGTTTATATGGTGCTAACTCACAACCATAGATCCTAATTTCAGAGTGATTTTGGTACAAGTACGAATATCCCACTTTGTGTTGCTTTGACAACTGTAGGATCCTCCTGATATCTGAACTGATCCTGGGAGGAGGACTTCCTAGCAGCGTGGTCACTACAGGATGATAAAAATATTTATGAAGTCTGTGTATGGATATGGTGATTCATATTTTTGGATCAAAGGAGTCCAGAAGACTACAGAACTAGGGTGGCCTCTGGTATCAAGTTTTGAAGAGTAAATGGGAATTTATCAGCTTAATAATATAAGAAAAGGTGGTACAAAACCGAGGAATACTTGAATACTCTTTCATTGCTCATTATCAAGATTTGATCATGCATTTTTTCTACTATAAATTTAGCATAATCATAAATGATGGCAGGGGGTTGTCCTGGAGTGAAGATAGACATGAAGGCTAGGATGATTTCATCAATATACTCATTGGTAGTATAGACTAAGACACTAGATATCAATGACACAATGTCCTAGACAAGTTTAGAAAATATGGTCCACATGTATGGGGGAGGATCATTTGGAATATGTTTCTCTTCCACAATAAAGGTCTGGAATATTTCAGTAAGTATGGCAGGGGTAATCTTGAGGAATTTATCTAGCAGGTCTCCAATGGAAACAGGGGTCAGATTTTGTCCTGGTTGCAGCTGCGACTTTTCATTGACTGACTCGGCAGTGATGGTGAAAAGTATGGTTTGTTCAGGAGACATCACTGCTCTTTGATTGGGAATGTAGTTTGCATGGCGATAATGAACAATCTCAAGGAAAAGGTGCACCTCAAGGAATTGATACTTGGGAAAATTAGACTCCTAAAGACCTATTTTATCATCTTGGTTTAGGTATTGATCCCTGTATCGGCAGTACAATTTGATAGGGGATTCATGAACAATAGTGTCCTTAATTTGGAAATCTTTATCTGCCAGAGGGAGATGGTCTAAGTCTAGATGGGTAGTTGTAATTGGCTTGACATCCATGGCAAAAGGGGTAGACATTCTTAGTTCTTGTGGATTTAAGAATGGGGGACATAACTTATAGTTTCTTGAGGGCAATGGGGTTTTTCAGTCAATTAGGGAAACTAGGTTCCAATGCAGAGTAACTTGGGGTCGCAGTGCAATTCCTTTACTTAATTTCTTACTGATTTCTAAGAAATAAGTAACAGGTTTAGGAATGAGACAGGGTTTCTGGTGAATTTGGGTAAATACCTAGAATTTCTTGGAGTTTTGGCTCTAAATGGGTCTATGGGAGACTGTGCACAGTTGCAGAAGGTCTACGCGAACTGGAGTGCAGACTGAGAGTTCAGTGGCTTCTGCAGGTGGGCGGTTGGACGTCGTCAGTTGCGTGCATGGATGTCTGGGGCGTTTATTTCCACGATAAAACAAAAATAATGGGGTTTTTTGCTTTTATTAACAAAGTGAATGATTTGGTGGGCGTATGGGGAAAAGTACTTTTAGCTTTTATCGGGGTATGTGATGGCTTTGTCGTTTAGTGAGAGGCGGTAAGCGGGTTTTCTTGCACTGCTTTTGTGGGCTGGGTGGTTTCAGGGGGAGGCCGCTCAATCCCACTCATCGGGATGGGGAGTTTATATGAAGGGTAATGGATGGCCCCGACCAGTGATTAAGCACGGAGAGTTTTATTTAAACAATGGATTAAGGCGAGGTTAGGGCGTCAGAGGTGTTTTCATTGGCGGAGGGTTAGATTATTAATTAATTGTTGATCGATTAATTAACTCATTGGTCAGGTTGGGCTATTATAAAGTTTATGTTTCAAACTTTCGGGGGTAGGGTATTAATAAAAAGGGTTTATTTATAACTATAGGGAAGGGTTATTTCTTTTCTTCAACAATTATTACATAAACATTAGAAATTAATATGATGATGGTGGAGAATAAAAAAGCGCTAAGTATAATGTATCTATTGCCTTTATTTTTTTTTAGCATATATATATTATGACTTAGGCTAAAGTATTTTTGGGTTTTTTTTTAGAAAAGGGGCCTTTTTCATGGGGGTGATCACTTTTCCTAGGATAACAAGATTTTATCCTTAGAGAAAGGGTTTTATTAGGGGAAAATGAATTTTCCTTACGAAAATGGTGTTTTGCTTAGGAAAATGGATTTGTTTGGGAATATGAGTGAATTGAAGGGGGGTGAATGTTCATGAGGGGGGTTTTAGTACTTAGGAGTTTTAAGTCATTGGGTCGAGGGTGTTCCCTCTAGAAGTCAGAGAAATGCTCTGAGCCCCTTTGACTTTAAGATTTTGGGTACTTGAAACTTATTTTGGGAAATTAGTTAAGTGAAAGGTGAAAGGAGTGAGGGAAGTTAATCAATTTGACTTTGTGGACTTGATGCATGTCCAATTTTCATCCATACTTATAAATTAGATGATGAAGGTGAATAATATGTTTTTTTCTAACAATCATCACAATTCTGCAACCTTTCTTCTACTTACCCACTTACTCATCCTACCATTTTTACTTCTCTTTATTAGGGTGCACTTAAGCTGGCTAACCCTTATCAAAACATTTTTCTTATCTTTTACAATAGTAATCTAACTAAGTCTAACCTTATTACATCCAAGGGCTCAGATTAAATAGTTGAGCTCCTTTTATTCACTCTACCTAATCTACTTATCTGCCAAGATTACACTGTTTGGTCAGGTTTTATTTCTCTACCTATAAACATGAAATTAAAACATGAAATAGCCAAGTTTAAACATTTTTACTATCACGGATTGTGGAAAAGATTACAAGCTGCACACAATCATTTATTTTACAATAAAGTAAACTGTAGTGGCATTTTGACTTGCACACTTTCATGGTCTTTTCTTTTCTTGGGGTTCATATTTTTCATCTTTTCTAACCTTTTTTATTCTTTTTGTCCTTTGATTTTTCTTTTAGGACGTACCCTCTTTACATTTTTTAAATTTTTTGAATATGGAAAACATTTGCAAAAAGAAAAGGTATGTAAATATTACGGGTTTAAACTCATCCATTCAAAAATTATGACTCCTATTGGTATAGGAACCTAACATAGCTGACTAAGGTGTCGACTGTGAATTTAGTTACAAATCCTCCTATGACGCGATCGAGCTAATGATTGACAACACGGGTGATCTTATCTTGAGATGGTTCCAATCTCCACACTAGCTTCGGGGTCCAAACAATAGCACCATCAAGTTTCCACCTTCCTTGGCTATATGCTAGCTTTGCAATCCACTCATATAGATCAACCGGTAAGGAAAAAAAATTATCTTGTGTATTTCTTTATATAGGTACCTATCCAACCATTGTTCCTTTGTTAGTCACAGTCTTTTTTTTTCCTATGCTGCGAATTTCTATCCAACCAGTGTCTCATTTCTTTCTTAGTTGGATTCCAGTAATACGACAACACACATCTCTTATGCATATTCCGGTCCCAGCAACAAAACCATTTGTTGGCTTGTTGGGGCCTGAACTAGGTTCAATGTTAATTATCCAAACAAATCCCTACACTACTGGCCCTTTCGGCATCAACCCGCGGAGCGCGGACCAAAATCTCACCTAAAGAACTATGCGGGGATGCGGGAACCAAGTTCCGCACCTTGAGATGGTTGTGATGTCGGTTTATTCCTTTTGTTCCTGCTTTAACGTAGGTCGTTAAGTTCTAGGGCTCTGTCTGCCTAACCCCTTATTCCTCCCTTCAATACCTTCAAGAAAGGGTATGGCTGACCTTCACGCAACCCTGACCCTTGGTTCAGATACTTTCGTGTTGTTAAGGCAACGTTTGGCACAGATTCCCCAGTTCTCCTAAGGATCTTACTTATCTTATTAATTAATCACAGTTAGCACCACGTAAACAGATGTTCTTACTTGCGTTCACTTAATCAACATAATTACATACATTCATGCATCATATAAGCATTATAAATGGAATTCATACACAATAATACAAGATGTATTAACTGGAACAAAGACATAAAAATTGTAGAATACTTCTCTTTATCGATATATTTAAGTGATGACAGACTCTATCTGCCCCCTGCACACAGCTGTAGGGGTCCACGCACTTAGCTGCAAACTTCCACACTAGGCCTCTGCACACTCAGCTGCAAAGCCTCTACCTATGCTACAACCCAAAACTTAGACTTCTTACTTCAGAGCTATGACTAGCTAAGACTTATCTGCGTTACCTAGTGCTTGCTTACTTAGCTCTTTTTATACAAACTGACCATGGGTAGATATTTTACAGCTGACTTTACTTTACAAAAATAAGGGCGGACAACCCTTTATGACTCATGACACCTTCGCGCTCCGCGACCACAAAATGCAGAGACTTTATAATTTTATTACCCAAAACATGGGCTTTTAGCATCCCTTTCCCAACACTTTAGTTCCAACTTCTTATGGTCACTGTTGTTCTTAAACAAGTCTATCAAGGCTTGCCACATTTCATATGGGATATCGTTCCCATAGATATTTGAGGCAATATGATCTTGAACTCCTTCTAGTATGGTCCTCCTTGTCTTTGCCACACATTTCTTCCACTCTACGAAATCTTGAGCATCAATTGTTGGAGGCTGAGGAATATCATTATCTATGAATTCCTTCATCTCATTATCTTCCAACATTGCCTCCATCCTGTCCTTCCAAGCAATATACTTCGAGCTACCCTCAAGGGCATACTCGAGTCTCAATCCATATAATGACATCATGTTGGCTCTAAAGAATGATACAACAAATTCGATTCACCTACAAAGACAAACTCAAATTCTTTTCTTCTATTGTGATTCCTACTCTGATACCATGTAGAAAATCCTTGTAGATTCAAACTTCTTATGTAATTTTCTAAAACAAAAGACTTGAATCTACTCTATCATCTGTGGAAACAATTAAACAATCGAGAAATCACAACATAAACATGAGACAAGATTCAATCACATATCCTCAAAATTTTTTCTAAGGGGAAAGCAACTGCTCAAAATCATAAGAGGTCATCATAAGAAGTCAAATTTATCTCTTGTTAGTGCACGAAAAATGAAAAGCCTTGTTAATGCTAGCAAGAATTATGTATTGATGATTGTAAAAGCTAAGGATGTTGATAAATCTGAAGCCTTCTCAGGATGTGATCCTAAACTTAAGTATGAATTGAGTGAAGTTGTTGGTACTTATGGCAAGATGTTTTAGGAACATATAGGAATCCCTCCAAAAATAGGAGTTCAACATGATATTTTGTTGCAACAGGATGCTCCACTTCCTAACATTGGCATGTACAAAATTTCATTTTTGGAAAGCATGGAGATTAAGAAGAAGGTACAAGAGTTGCTTGACAAAGGGGTCATTAGACCTAGTACATCTCCTTGTGTATATCCTATTGTTTTGGTTCCAAATAAGAATGGCACATGTTGGCGCATGTGCATTGATTTCCGAGCATTGAACCAGATCAAGGTAAAGAATCATTATCCTCTTCCTCACATATATGATTTGCTAGATCAATTGAAGCATGTTGTTTGTTTGACTAAGTTAGATTTACGAATAGTTTATCATCAAATTATAATTGTTGAAAGTGATATTTGGAAAACTTCTTTTAAAACAAAACAAGGATTTTTGAGTGGTTAGTAATTCCTTTTGGGATTTATAATGCACCTGCTACTTTCATGAGGGTGATGAATAATGTATTGCGACCATTTCTTGATGATTTTTCATAGTCTACTTAGATGATATTTTGATCTTCAGTAAGACTCGTGAAGAGAATGTAAAGCATGTAAAAAAGGTCTTGGGTGTCTTAGAAATGGAAAAGTTGTATTTGAAGATGTCAAAATGTGAATTGGGCAAGACATATTTGGTGTACTTAGATCACATCATAGGGAGTGGCGAATTGAAAATAAATCCCTCTAAAGTTGAAGTCATTGTAAATTGGCCTAAGCCCAAAAATGTTACAGAAGTAAGGAGCTTCTTGGGAGCATCACAATACTTGAGGAAGTTCATTGCAAACTTCTCATCTATCATAGTACTGCTACATGCCTTAGTGAAATAGGTATTCTAGTGGGGAGGTAAGCGACATAAATCCTTCGATGCATTGAAAGAGAAGATAAGTATAACACCAGTTCTAAGACTTCCAGATATCAAACAACCATTTAAAATCCAAACTGATGCAAGTGAGTATGCCATGGGAGCAATATTGATGCAACATGGTAAGCCAATATGCTATCACTTTAATACCTTTACAAATGTAATAACTAATTATCCAACATGTGATAAGGAATTGCATGCTTTAGTACAAAGTGTGGAAAAATGGAAGCACTATTTAATGGGTAAAGAAACAATCATACATAGAGATCATCAACAATTAAAATATCTTCAATCACAAATTGAGCTACAACAATCAAAGCACTTTACATGGATGGGATTTTTACAACAATTTCACTTGGTCATCAGATATAAGAAAGGCACATATAACAAAGTTGCAGATATGTTTTCAAGACCTATAATAAATGCATCTACAATTCTTAAGCATAATTCAATCACACATGAAAGCTACATTGAACAATATGCTGAAGATGAAGGTTTTAAAGATCTATATGCAACTTTGAGTAATGACAATCAAGTTGAAGAATTGGATTATCGTATTCATGACAAACTATTGTATAATCTTGAAAAGTTATGCATTCCACAGGGTGAAAGAGTTAATGTCATAATGGAAGCACATACTTCTCATATTGTTGTTGGGTTGTGTTATTCTTTCCATGACTAGCCCATGTAGTGAACCGGGGGGTTAGAGGGGGGGAGGAGCCCCCCCTTCATTGTGCCGATTGTGCAGTAGGGGGCGGGTAGCCCCCCTCTACGAGGTTCGGGGCAGCGCCCTAGGAAATTTTTGTTTTGGACCCTATGTTAGGTTGGGTGGACATACCTATGGTTTTGTGCATGTTTTTTCGCACATGGTTTTGGATTTGATGGTTCTCGTTCCATGGTTTTGGACGTGATGGTTTTCGTTCCATGGTATTAAATGATTTGATATGTGTAAATATGTATTGTAACGTTGAAAGGAACATAATGAAAAATCAATCTAGTAGTCCTGGTTTCGGGATCCAGGGGAAATCTCTGTGTATATGTGTTTTATGTGTTATGCTCTCGCATTGTTTATTTTCTGTGTTTTAGAATTCGTATGTAGGTAATTTCTATACGGGGTTAAAACCTAAAATTTTTGGTCATTTTGTTGTAGGAAAAACAATCGCTCAATTGCAAAGATATTGTTATTGACCTCGTATGAATGAAATTGTATCAAGATATGTAAGAAGATGTTGTATGTGTGCTACTAGTAAGCCAATAACAGAAAATTGGGTCTATATACTCCACTTCCTATTCCTCCCTGTCCTCGAGAAAGTGAAGATTTTAAACATCTATATGTAACTTCGAGTAACAACAATCAAGTTGAAGAATTGGATTATCATATTCATGACAAACTATTGTATAATCTTGGAAAGTTATGAATTCAACAGGGTGAAAGAGTTAATGTCATAATGGAAGCACATAGTTCTCATATTGCTGGTCATTTTGTTGTAGGAAAAAAAATTGCTCAATTGCAAAGATATTGTTATTGACCTTGTATGAATGAAATTGTATCAAGATATGTAAGAGGATGTTCTATGTGTGCTACTAGTAAACCAAGTAACAGAAAATTGAGTCTATATACTCCACTTCCTATTCTTTCCTGTCCTTGGGAAAGTGTGTCCATGGATTTGTGGGGCGATTACCTATGTATATGAAAGTTCATGATTATTTATATGTGGTAGTGGACAGGTTCAACAAAATTTGTATCTTAGTGCCTTGTAAAAACTAAATTATTGATGAAAAACAACAATTTTTCTTTCAAAATGTATAGGTTCACTTTGGGTTACCCGCATCTATTTTATTTTATTGAGATTGTTGATTTATTAGGAAATTTTGGACAAGTTTGTGGGAATTAATCGACAACAAGTTGAAGAATAGCACAACATTTCATCCACAAACTCATGACCATATAGAGGTGGTGAACAAGACAATGATACATCTACTCTAAGGATATTGTGGCAAACATCCTAAGCTTTGGGATGAACACTTACACTACATTAAACATGCCTACAATCATTCCAAGCATTCCTCGACTCAAACATCTCCATTTGAAGCATGTTTGGGATATTTACCAAAATATTGCTTAGATTTTATATTTGGGAAAGATGTTGCAATAGATGGACACAATGACATGCACAAAGCTAAGCACTTCATTGAAAAAATGTAGTTGGTGCATTAGATGGTACATGAATAGTTGGAAAATAGTTAATCCAATTACAAGGTGAGACATGACAAGCATCATATTGATCATAGTTTCCAAGTAGGAAATCAAGTCTGGTTATACATCAACAGAGAAATAATGCAAGGTGAAGGTAAAAAGATCAAACTAATCTTGTATAGTCCATTCAAAATCTTAGAGAACATTCGGTAATAATATTTTTAGATTAGATTTTCCCCCTTATATGAAAATATATTTTGTTGTAAACGTTGAAAACTTGAGATTATGATGAGCCTCCTATGATTTTTGATCAAGAGGAAAACGTACAAGTACCTTCTATTAAGGATTTTTCTCCTGAGTATTTGTATGAGTTTTAGGAAGACACCATCCTTGGTGGGAGGATAAGTAATTCATGTAGGGGTAATGTGGAGTACCTTAATGTGGGGTTCAAAGCTACAGATCCAAGTAAAATATGATGGATCGAGATCGAGAAGGTGAGGGAGCTTTACCCTCACTTATTTTCTATGTAATACATTATACCATACTTTTGGTGGTCCAAAATATTTTAGTGGGGAGGAATGATATGAAGGATTCAAAATATGCTCAAAAAGTTAGAAGGTGCTGAAAAATAAAAATTATCATATGCTTATGAAACTAGTAGCATTACATAATGATCATCGTCCTGATTTCAACACAACTTGAATAGGTGAAAAAGGACATTGTATGACAAAGTTACACACATTAAAAGTTCAGGTCAGCTAGGGAAAAATGTCAAAGTTCAAACAACTCTTCAAGTCAAAGGTCAATAGACAGTCAAAGGACATGTGGCAACCTCATATATTCCATCATAGGGCTAATTGGAGACTAACATATGGTATGTGCAGGAGGCGACAATTAGTTGTTTCTAATTGGTTGAATTTGGATGAATCTCATGGTGCCATGTGGCCCAATGAGAGGGTGCCATGTGGCCCAATGAGAGGGTGCCATGTGACCCAATCATGAAAGGCCAAGTGGCCTTGTTTATCATGTCAAATTTTTTTTGGAGCTCTGCGGGGGTTGAACCCCTAACTTTCTGCCTACAAATCATGCGCCTCACCATTAGGCCATCGAGTGGATCTCTATATATCATGGGTGAGAGTTTATATTTAAAGTGTATCTGTTGACAGTTTGGGGGAAAAGGATATGGTGGGACCTCCCCGTATCAGGCCACTCCACTCTATCCATAATATATACAGTGGCTATGCCAAAATGGTGGTGGGTTTGTGTAGCATGCTACCATAATATATATAATATATATATAAATATATATATAATAATATATATATATATATATATATATTAATGAATTAATGTATATCACCACCCAAAAATAATCAATGAATTACGCCTATCATGAATTGAACCCCCAACCGGGGTCATTATAACCAAAGCGCCTGACCACTGGGAAATAGTGGGTCTTTTTTAATGGTGGTTAGGGCTCAACCCCTTTTGTATTGCAATCAGAAGGTGTTTTGGCTTTTTGAGGTCATATGGAGACCTTTTTAGTGTGGGAAAAGACTAGAAAAGGGTTTTGAGGCCTTTTGAGCATAATGGAAGCATTGTTTTGGCAATCTAGAGCTTATATTTTGAAGTAACAAGCATTTTGAGAATCTTAATAAAGTGGTCAACATTGGAAGTGGACCTGGAGACATAACCCAAGATGGGTGAATTCCGTTATCAACTTGCCTTCTTTTCTCTTGCTTCTATTTCAATCTCTATTCCTTTGTTTTGCTACAATTTTTAATAAGTTTGTGCGTTTTTGCAATTTTAATCCATTGCATAAAAATACATAAACTAACTTGCAATTCGTTCAGAAAAACCTTCATTTTAATTTTAGATCACTAGGTACCATCATCGATTCTATCACACCTATCCTATGGTACAACATCAATATGAACTAGTCACCATGACCCGATCGACACCTCAAACTCATGGTATACGTACTAGTATAGGTTTTCCATCACCATGATCAAACCTTAGGGAACATATTCATTCCAACTTCACAGGGTTGGCCAAGCGATAGAGGAAATCGACATCCTCACTCCACAAGGTTTTCCATCACCAAGGATAAGCCCGAAAGTACATCCACGTCCTAATTCCATAGGCCTCACTCTAGGAAATTGATGCTATATGGGTTAAATAAACAAGTAACCAAGCCTAATGTTGAAAGGAAAATACTGTTATAGAGTGATCGAACCAAAACATTGAAAGACACCCACTCTTTTGAGTGATTATGCCAAAACATTGAAAGGCACCCACTCTCTCGAGTAACCAAGCCTTGAGGACCATTCTTCCTAATCCAGGTTAACACACTTTACCTAGGAAGAATGATCATCCTTTTCTATGTCACCATGAATCCCTCTCACTAAGAGAGATATCAACAAGTCCCATCTTGTCCCTAAAGTACACAAAATTCACCTAGGATAAACGCGTTGTCATAATATCGACTATCTACTCATTAATAATAATATACCAAATCATAAATGCTCCCTTCTACACTACATCAAAAATGTAATGGTACTTGATATCAATGTTCTTCTATCTATTATGAAACACAATGTTATCAAAAATATTCACACAACTTATATTGTCGCAATATATCACGGTCGACTCTAGCACATAATCAAACAATCCCTTGAGTAGTTTCTAAAGCCACACTACTTCACTACTCACCAACCAGGATGCAATATTCGTTGCCTCTACTTCCTACTCATTCAAGAAATCATAATAGAATAGAAACAACTTCCTTATGTACTCTTCCTTTCTTTCAACATGCCCCGCCCAATCAGAATCAATATAACTCATCATTTGAGATACATCTCAAACTATAGGATCATGTAGATATCTCAATACATACTGCAAAGAAAATTTCCAACCTAATAAAGGTTCCAATCAATTTCTCAAACTTAGAATCTCTTATATTTTTCACCATGGTATTAGATATGGACTTACAATCCATCATTCCAAACTTCTAGTACCAAATAGTATTGCATCAAATACAAAATCCTTCATATCAAATTCAACATTCAACTCCTTTTCAATCTATAACAGAATTAAATATTTTTACCATGGTTTCTCCCTTTGACACATGATTCCTTCTAGCAAGATGCTAGAGACAAATCATATGGGATCAAATTTATGAAAGATACCAAGCCCAATGTCTTCTTTAATTGGACAAAGTCTTCTTCAATCATTAATCTTATCTCATGTACCTCAAGTATTGAATTTGTAACTATGGTTGGTCTTCATAATGTACATTTGTTCACCTGATGTTACTGTATTTATCATTGTAAAGTATATTTATAAATACATTAGCCAAAGGAAATTTTATTTTGAGTCAAAGTCCCATTGTGACTCCTTAAAGATGAAATTTTGAAATTTTGAAATGAAAATGTTTGCTCGAAAAGCGGTAACTTGTCTTCCCTCCAAGTAAATTTTACCCTAGCTAAGAGACATGTCCATTCACCCAAAGACAGATTCATATAAAAAGGCAATATGAATTCCTCCATTTAGGCATTTTCATTGTTACACGCAAGATGATATTTGGGGAAACAAGCAAAGGACAAGAAGTACAAAGTAGGAAAAAGAGGAAGGTCGAAGTTCTCTCTTATTTCTCTCTCTAGAAACTCGCACATGTGGATTTATCTCTCTTTATCATTCACATTTTTCTGGGGCAACTGTTACAAGGAACCAAAATTTATGGCTTACTGGGGTAATTGTTGCAAGGCTGAAATTCTAGGGAAACTAGCTATTGTAGGAGGGTTGAAATTCAGGGTCAAATAGGTAGAGTGAAGTGCAGGATCAAATTTAGTGAATTGAATTGGAGGAGAATACTAGGATTGACTATAGTTCTTGTATAAATTCCTTTTAGATTCAAACTGTAGATTGTAATATGCTAAAACAATTGACTTGAATCTACTCTACTCATCAGTGTAAACAATAATTGATCGATAAAATCACGAAGCAGAAAAGGAAGAATTCAATCACACGTACCACAATAATTTTATGGGGAAATTCATAGCTAAAAACCCCTACTATCTATATATTTCATTAATTATAAAAATTGAGAAGATTACAATGCTTTCCTCAAGCTCGAGAAAACTATGCACTATCACAATCTATTTCACTGCGTCACAAACAAGCTCCAATGAATACTTTGCCAAATATGTTGCCTGCCAAGCTCCTATTTTCTTGCGCATTTTCCTAGGGAATTAGCCCATATTTAATTGGGAAATTCCTCATCCATAACTGTGCAATCCATCAAATAGGCCTTCCTTTGATTGCATGTACCATTGGTTTAATTTAGATGATTTTACAACTAATAGTACATTGTCCCTGAACTCCAATCCCAATTGGGTCTTTATCTGATCTAACATGCATGAGTTAATTATGAGTGAATCTTTAGTTTATTGGTGGAGAAGTGTTGGTTACACCCCACTACTGCGGATTACACCCCACTACTAGATCTCCCACTAATTCATCCATCAATTGGAACTAGTTTAACTAATTTTAACTCAGTTAAACAAAATTTAATAATTACAACTCAGGAGAACTCAGCATGCCCCCCTACAATTTATGAACCACTCTACATGACTCTAGATAGACTCCCAACTTGAATTAATTGATCCAACTAAGTCAAATTAGTTTAGTTAACTATTACAAGTTGCTATGAGAATTACAATTAAAGTTTAATTGCTAATTTAATTCATGGACAAAATTAAATTAGGATTTCCTTGTTTCTATTTTCAGCACTCCCTCTCAACAAGAAAGGGATTATCTACTACCCCGATCCTGCCTCTATGAAACTCAAATTTTCATCTTGACAATACCTATGACAAAATATTTATATCTTGCTCCTTTGTGTAAATATATTCCAACAACATGATTCTCCCTGCACATAGTCTTGTAGATGGTGATACCATATGTCGATATGATTGGGCCGATCATGAAACACTGGATTCTCAGAGAATTTGATACAAATTTGATTATCATAGTAAATCACTATAGGATCCATCTACTGACCAAATAACCCAACAAGGATCTTCCTCATCTAGATAGCCTCACAAGTGTCTTGCCTAGAAGTCAATGTCTCTACTTTTGTTGAACTGAGTGAAATTGATCTCTGCTTCATGTTGTATAAAGAAACTGTTGCTGACCTAATACTGAAGATTCCACCTAATGTTCTCTTTCTGTTGAATGGACTCCCTACCCAATATGCATATGTGATGCCTTGAAGCTTCATTGCCTCTGTTTGTCTGTACCAAAGACCAAACTGAGTGGTTCCCCTAAGGTATCTCAACACATGTTTAGTTTCCTTCCAATAAAGTTTGGTTGGATTAACCATGGCTTGAATAAGTTGGTTAACTGAAAAACAGATGTTTGGTCGTGTGTTCACCAGATACATAAGTGAACCCACAAGTTGTCTATAAATAGTATCCTCCACTACTTCACCCAGAGTAGCATCCTCCTTCCTCCAATTACTTGCTAGAGGAGTCTCCATGGGTTTGTTTCTCTCTATGTGGAATTTCTTCAGTATCTTAATGGCATGCTTTTCCTTAGATACAAATAGCTCCTCATCTCCTTTCCATAGTTCCATACCAAGAAAGTAATGCATGAGCCTCAGGTTCTTCATCTCAAATTCTCTTGCATGATCCTCTTTGCAAGATTTTATTAGCTTCTCATCACCTGTCAGAATCAAATCATCAACATATAATATTATAATACAATTTACCTTCAACCACAATATGGTAAAGGTTCTCATCTTCTTCACTTTTGGTGAAGCCCAACCCAGTGAAATAGTTGTCAATCCTAGTGTAACAAGTACAGGGTGCTTGTTTTAGTCCATAGAACCCTCGCTTGACTCTCACACATGAGAATTTCTATTGAAGGTCTCAAATTCTTCCAGATGCTCAATATACACCTCTTCCTCAATCATGTCATTGAGTAATGTTGTCTTCACATCCATCTAATGTATCTTCCATCCCATCTGTGCTAACAATGTTGTAGTAGATCTGATTGATGAGTACCTTTCCATTGGAGCAAAGGTCTCCTCATAATCAATTCCCTCCACCTGAGAGAATCCTCTGGCCATAAATATGGCCTTCAATTTCTCCACACTCCCATCTCTTGCTTGCTTTACCTTGTAAATCCATTTGGAACTCACCACTAACTTATCGGTTGGTCTTGGAACCACTTCCCAAACACTTTTTTCTAATAATGGAGTCATACTCCTCAACCATGGCATCAACCTATACTAGTTGTTGCACTTCTTCCTCGAATGAGGATTGTTCAACATCAATACTCTCTCTCATCATATCCATGTGGCGAGTGTACTGATTTGGTGACCCCCTCTACCTACGTTGTGATGTGAGTGCTCCCACATTCTCTCTAGCATCATGCATTAAGCTGTCAGCCTCTCTAGTGTGCTTCCTTCCATCTCTGTAAGTCTCTGCATGAGTGGGTGCTTCCTCTCTCTGCTCCTCTACATGTGGCTACTCCACATCATCCTTAGGTTCCTCCTTTGGAGCTAAAATATCCTCCTCTACATGTAATTGAAGCTCCCTCTTAAGGGAACATATCATGGCCTTCTCTTCATTGAACTTCACATCTCTACGAACCATTATCATCATATTGGATGGAAGGTACACTCGATAGTTGTGAGGTGTATCAGTGTACCCCACAAATATGCCCAATTCAGTTGTTGACTCTATATTTTTCTATGCATCCTTGGTAACATGATACTAGACTGATGAACCAAATATCCTGAAGTGTGCCACATCTGGTTTCTTAACTGAAAATTCTTCTTTTGGTGTACTCTTCCCGAGAATTAGATGAGGGCTTTTGTTCTACAAATAAACAATTATGTTGCATGCTCCAGCTCACAAGTGTAAAGGGAGGCCCTGATCATATAACATCACTTGTGTCTCTCCCACAATAATTTTGTTCTTCCTTTCAACCACCCCATTCTACTGTGGGTTATGAGGTGCTATTAACTCTTTTCAAATACATTTTGAAGCATATAAGTTCTTGAATTCATTCGACACATATTATCCACTGTTATCGCTTCTGAGAGATTTGACTTTCTTGCCAGTATCTTTCTCGACAAGTTCTTTAAGTTCACAAAATTTAGCGAAAATCTAATCTTTCTTCTGCATGAAGAAAATCCATCACTTATGGTAAATATCATCAACAAATATTACATAATACATGTGATCCGGATCTTGGGAGGAGGCCCCCAAGATCTGAAAACTTGAAGTGGATCTTGGGAGGAGAGACCCCCAAGATCTGAAAACTTGCAATGGATCTTGGGGGAAAGACCCAAAGATCTGAAAATTTGAAATTACCAGAAGAAAAATATGAGAATGCCCAATAAACAAAATCACAAAGAAACTTTTTTTTATTAAAACCCAAGTGGAAATAAACCAGCTAGAGCAATGGTAGCTTATCTCTGAGAAGAGATGTGTGGCTACATGCCTCTGAACTGTAAAGGCTACATTGTGGTGGACAATCTGTCCTTTTACAAAATGTGACTTGTTACTTATAGTATTTTTCTAGTTACAATACCATGGGTCAATTCCATGGGTGAATGAATACCATGGGTGGATTTTACAATACCACGGGCAAATAACATTTACAATACCATGGGTCAATTCCATGGGTGAATGGATACCATGGGTGGATTTTACAATACCACGGGCGGATGCCATTTACAATACCATGGGTAAATTCCATGGGTCAATACCATAGATAACCAATACAAGGGGCCATTTTCCATTCAGATCATAATATGTTATGCATGTGCCTGTAAGTGCGTCACATATCCATTTGTGTCAACATTGTTAATGATAGTGCCCGCATGGATTATAGAAATTATATATTTAACAGTTTCTCTTCATGAATCATAGCACACAGCCTTTCTTCTTCCCATTATATCTACTCCTGACTCAGATAAGTATAGGAATTATTAAAGTTGCAAACTCTATGTATTATGCATAGAATTCTTGATGTGGTAAGCTATGTATGATGAGTTACTCCTCCTCATCCTCTATCATTGCTCTGCAAAAGTCTATCAAACTATAATTCCTTGGACTACTCGACCTCCACTGTTCTATACATATTTATGAGATTTGTATATGGGAAGAAGTAAAAAGAAATTCATGTCTTGCTCCTTTAGGTGAATGAACCAACCCGTTATATATTCATAGAATATTATTGAGGTCTCCCTTTACTGTGAATCATTTGAGACACTCCAAATTTAGATGTGCCTGGGCTCTGGTCTTGTAAGCAATCTGAGGTTGTCTCTGGGAGCGACAACATCTTTTGGCACCGTTACTGGGGAACGTATCGAAGGATTTTTCCCCTGGGATACAACAAGTTGAGCACTCTTTGCGTATGTGAACAAAGAGGTTTTGATTGCATTCATCATCACCTTGGTGACTCCATAAATCCCCAGTATCATTCATCACCCCAGCGACTCTACTGTCTGAACATTAATTGTAAACACTCTAACATCTACATTTGTCAATAAATGGAAGAGACAATGGAAGAGATTGGAAAGCTTAATAAAGAACTCCTTATATAGACTAATGAAACTGGAATTAGAAAATATAAATCTTCGGCGACAGTATTCCTCTTTCTCTGACAAAGAACAAGAAGTCAGGACGCATGAAGAAGAGGAGGATGATATTGATGTAATGCTAAATGATGATGAGATGGATGGTTTCTGCAAGCAGTTCTTCAATTTCATAATGGCTCAGTTGCACAAGAGAAATTCTCTTCGGTCAACTAGAAAGACATCAATGGGACACAACCAATACGAAGGTGCTCCCTTCGAAGTGCCTCCCAGGCCAACTGACAAGGGGAAGGGACTTTTAGATTCAAATTTCTTTAAGCCCAAAGTCCTCAAAGAAGAGAAGTCACGCTCCCCTTCCTAGCCCATATGTGAAGAAGGAAAGTAGCCAAGTACTGTTTGTGGTTGCCCTCATCGAAAGGATATTGGTCAGTAGATATTTCATGAAAATAAGGGAGCTGAAACTTTTACTGGTCAGTTCTATGACCCTGTGGCTGAATACGTAATGACATTCTTAAGCCAACAACAGAGGTTATTTCAAGAGCATGTATCAAGTTCTTTCTTTGAAGACTTTTCATGATGCATGCTTGTTTTAATTTTATTTTTCAACAACATGATGACACTAGGTCCAGCACCCAAATGTTGGCCTGGCTCCATTTGAGGGTTGAACTCACTTAGGTGAATTGAGAGTTGTGCATAAGTGGGAATGTACATAAATAAGCTCACCAGTTAAGCATTTCCTTTATAGATGTTATAATTTTTATTTCTTTATTTTTGGATTGAAGAGGAAAGTCCCATGGAGATTTTGTTGGTTACAAAGTCCATATATTTCTGACTCCATGCCCAATGGTGAACGATATTGGTCTACAGGTTCTCAGCACCTTGCCAACAAGGCACTGTCCCCAGTTGGAGCCAATGTTGTCACTCAATGCATTGTGGGTTTCAATTGGTCAATTTTTCCAAGAGAAATGAAGTTTGAAGCCACCTTCCCAGGCCACAAAAGCTCTCAGATTCAATTCAATCCCACTTCATTGCATAGTGCTTGGAACGATCTTTCCAACGATATATAAGTCCAAAAATGGACTTCCTGATCAAAATATATAGCTTGTTGAAGATAAGGAGTTATGTTTCCCTGAAATGAAGGAAAAGAGCTTATCAGAGGACCCTGAGCATAGCAAGTAAAGCATATTGCGGACCCTGCACTCCCACACCCGGCATTACCGCAATCTCGCATCCTGCATCATCGTAGTCCCGCACATTATCTTATCGGGCATATCAATGGGACCCATGAGTTTATAGGCTTATCGATGGGAAAATCCTGCATCCCACAGTCCCAAATGGCCCCCACAATACCTAATGGGCCATCCTTAAGGAATTGTGGGAGGGAATCATTGAGGAGGGCCAAAATAGTTTAACAAAGGAAATGTATGCAAAGACAAGGACAAGCAGGCCCTTTCTCTCTCCTCTACGTGGCAGTACAATTTATCGGAGGTTGGGAGGCTGAGCACGATAGATCCCGCAGATCAACCATGTCAAAGTCCTGCATCCCACAATATCACAGTCCCGTGAGACCAACAAATCGGTGATCGACGTGGTGGAGGGGTACTAACTTAAAAATCTTGTGATTTCACCGATTTGCGATATAGTTTTAGATCGTCGAGAAAGGGCTGATTCTATTTAACAAAGGAATTCAAGAAAAAACCAAGGCTGGATAGGCCATTTTCTCTCTCCTCCACAGGGCCATGTGGTGGGATATAATTGGCCCTTATAGCTAACATGGTAGTTGACATCATCAATGATGTGGCAGTACGAGTGACAAATGGCATGTAGATTCGACATTTTCAGGGTCCTATGGGGGCAGTTTAGGGTGACACGTGTCACCAATCACAAGGTGACATGTGGCAGTGATGATGTCACCCCCCGCAGATCAACTATCAATGGTCACACAGGTTAAAGCACTCCTACACCAGAGTTCCTTCCAAGCTTGCTGTTGTGATAAGCAAGGATCCTCCTGGACGTGATATATTATGTGATTTGGACTATAAAGCTCCCACGCTCAGACAGGAGGCCAGTGCTGAGAAAGAAGGTAAAAGGTCCCCCTCTCTAGTGTTGTGATTGTGATACTTCCGGTCGGCCTGACCCCGCAGATCGATGATCTCAAGGTTCATGGGGAAATAACAATGGCAACCCTCAGAAAACATTGAAGTGTGGGATTTCATATAACAATGGAAAAAGGCCCCGGACAGGAGCTTGAAGGCTTTAGCACCCGAGGACTCAACACTTGGTCATAGCCCCTGGTCATATGAGAAGAAAAGAAGAAAGGGAATAAACCAAAAGGGGCCAAGGAGCATCAAAGCCTGTTGTTTTGCAACGCTTTCAAGAGTAAAAGTCTCACTGCCTCACGACCCCGATAGCATGGTACATGGATCGTAAGGTGAATGGGTTGGTAGTTGTGGCATTAAAGTAATTATGTTGTAGAGTGTTGAAGACAGTATGGGGGGATCAATAAAATTTAATGGCTCGTCATGGAGCCTCACTCCTCTACACAATGAAGGATTGTCAAAGCAGGCACTTACAGTCGACCCACTCCATACTCCACAGAACAAGGAATTCGAGCAGTAAAGGCAGAAGCGACAGGGTCAATCGAGCAGCACAGGAGGTCATACCATGAGAAAACTATAGCCTGAGGCAGAGGCAATCACAGGATGGGTACAAAGACTTTTCATTTACTTTTATGTCTAGTTTTTTACTTATTTTTGTCCTGTAACATGCCTTTCGTCAATGTGGTCATTAATTCTGTAATATTTTTGGGCCACAGAGCCATCCCAGCTGAGACAACTAGTCAACCTGGCAGGTGAGACTCGGCCGAAGATATTTTGTTGTAATGAATTTCCATGCGCCCCTCTATAGAATAAATAGGAGGAAGCAAGACTTCAATCAGGTTCAAACTTTCTATAGAAACACTACATGTTATTTTCAGATTGTATAGATTTACAATACAAATTTTCTAGAATATGAAGAGAAATGGTGGTGATTCCCCCTCCAAGTATTACAATATGTTCTCCCTTTGTTAAAACCCAATCCGTTCATGTTTCTTCTATGAATTCATGTAATTACCGTCGTTAGAAATATTTCAAGACTTCCTCATAGATTTCTTGGTATCAATATGTTATGCATGTGCTTGTAAGTTCCTCACAAATCCATTTGTATCGACATTATTAATGCTAGTGCCTGCATGGATTATCAAAATTATATCTTTAATAGTTTATCTTCATGAATCATAGCACACAGCCTTTCTTCTTCCCATTATATCTACTTATGACTTATATAAGTATAGGAATTCTTGAAGCTGCAAACTCTATGTGTTATACATAGAATTCTTGATGTTGTAAGCTCTATATGATGAGTTACTCCTCCTCCTCGTCATTTTTCATTCCTTTGCAAAAGTCTATTAAATTGTAAGTCCTTGGACTACTCGGCCTCCACTATTTTATACATATTTCTAAGATTTGTATATGGGAAGAAGTACCAAGAAATTCATGTCTTACTCCTTTAGGTGAATGAACCAACCCATTATATATACATATAGAATATTAGTGAGGTCTCCCTTTACTGTGAATCATTTGAGACAATCCAAATTTAGATGTGCCCAGGCACTATTCTTGTAAGCAATATGAGGCTATCTCTGGGAGCGACAATAGAATATAAGGGTCAAAGATATTCCATAGGAGCATAGGATTGGTGTGTTCATAGTGAATTTAAAGGATAACATCCAACATGAGGTTTGCCTTTGGGAACCTGATTCATTGGAGAAGGCATTCAGGTTGGCAAGAAAAATTGAAAGAAAAATTATGGCAACAAGGAAGCCTACCACTCACAACTATAAAGATGGAGGTGTTGTTGCCCCTAGCTTTCCATAACCTACAAGGTTGACACCATAAAAACTGGAAGAAAAAGGAGCAAAAGGGCTTTGTTACAGTTGTGATAGGAAATACACTAGAGGTCGTAAGTGCGCTGAGAATAAATTATTTTACATAGATTGTGAAGAGGAGGAAGAAAAGGAAAAGGAAACATCAACAGCAGAGGATACACACCAGGAACAAACCCTAGAGAAAGAAGAAATGAATCCGACCATATCTTGTAATGCATTGGTTGGCATTACCACTCCTCAAACTATAAAGACAGAAGGACATATCAAAGAAAAAGGTAATAGTGTTGATTTATTAGGGCAATACCCATAATTTTTATTCATTGTAAGATAGCCAAGGAATTGAATTACTTCCTAATCTACAACAAGTCTTGGAAGGATCATGTTCAACATGTTGACAAAGTGCTGAAACTATTGGAGGAGAAACAATTGTATGCAAAAACCTCCAAATGTTTCTTTGGAGTACAAGAGGTGGAATATTTGGGTTATATTGTATCTCATGAAGGTGTTAAAATAGAACCTAGAAAAATTAAAGCCATTAAGGAATGGAAAATCCCCACATCCATAAAGCATCTGTGAGGATTTCTCGGGTTGACAGGGTATTAGCGCAAGTTTGTTAAGATTTATGCGAGAACAGTAGCACCTCTAACAAGATTACTAAATAAATATGCATTTTCTTGGAATCCAGAAGCAACGAAGGCCTTTGAACATCTTAAAGAGGCAATGTGCTAAGCACCGGTCTTAGCTATGCCAGACTTCACAAGAACCTTTATTGTGGAATGTGATGCCTCATGAAATGGAATTGGTGTTGTTTTAATGCAAGAAGAAAGGCCTATTACTTTCAAAAGTTGTCCAATCAAAGGAAAGTATTTACACAAAGCTATTTATGAGAAGGAAATGTTGGCAATACTACATGCACTTAAGAAATGACAACCTTACCTAATGGAAAGAAACTTCAAGGTAAAAACAAATCATGGTAGTCTTCAATACTTTTTTGAACAAATATTGTCTTCAAAAGAGTAGAAAAAATGGGTCACAAAGATGTTGGGTTATGACTTTGCAATCATCTACAAAAAGGGAAGCAAAATGTTGTTGCATATGCACTCTCAAGAAAGGATGAGGATGTGAAAGCATTACTTTGTGCCATTTCTATTATCCAACCAAATCAAATAAATGAAGCAAGGGATGAATGGAAGAATGACGAAGAAGTGTGGCCACTCATTCAAAAGTTGCAGCAAGATCCCAGTACACCTGATACATTTAGCTAGAAAAATGATTCGTTATGTTATAGAGATCGCTTATACCTTTGTAAGAATTCCCAACTCAAACAAACTATTCTTTTGGAATTGCACAACTCTCCCTCAGGAGGGCATTCAGGATTTTTAAAAACTTACCATGGGGTTAAGAAGGAATTTTTTTTGGATGGCATTAAATCTGGTATTCAAAATTTTGTGGCAGAACATTTGGTTTTCCAACAATATAAAGTTGAGACAATTAAGACCCCAAGTCTATTACAACCTTTATCCATTCCAAGTCAATGTTGGGAGGAGCTTTCAATGGATCTTATCACAGGTTTACCCGAGTCCAAAGGAAAGAGTGTCGTCATGGTGGTAGTTGATAGACTTACAAAGTATGCACATTTTGGTGCATTATCTCATCCATTCAAAGCCAGTACAAATGCTACTGCATTTATGGAAACAATTCAAAATCTACATAAAGATTATTGTAAGGGACAGAGATCCTATTTTCACTAGAAACTTTTGGACATAATTATTTTCTTTCTTGGGTACTCAGATAGCTCATATCTCATCTTATCATCCTCAATATGATGTGCAAACTAAGATAGTGAACAAATGTTTGGAAAGTGATCAGGAGCTCAAAATTTGCCAAAAATTCAAAGTTGTCAGAATGGTTTGGAACCTGAATGACCGCGTAGATCTCATCATCCTAATTCTGATGCAACTTGTTTCGTAAGAAACGAACATCGTATGCTCCTAGAAACACGTTCTGTTCACTTTATCAAATAGGTAAAAAATTTGCAGGTGCTGATAGGGATGCTGAATGGGTATTCATACATTAAAGGAATATTCTCGGTACATTCTTGTGGTATATTCTTCAGCATATTCTTTAAAATATTTTTCAGGCTTGGTGGCATCATTCTAGTGGTCCACGTGTTTTTGTTTCGGGCCAATGAGGAGGTGACACGTGGCTAAGCCTGAGGCCGCCACGTGTCCTCCTCATGTCATTGAAAATTTGTTATGGCGGACTGGGCAAAGGTCAGACTCGACTCCACGACCTCCCATACACTAATGCAACGGTATTACCAATAAGCCACATGTTTTTTACTTAACCATATGGGGAGGCGGGTTCATGTTAAAGTTGATGCCACATGGTATGGGGGGGAAGGTGGACTTAACTTCCCCCCATGTGAATGCTTGACCACCATTTAACATGGCTGCCAATGATCACCGCTAATCCAACCACTAACGCTAACATATGAACACTTTAAACTTGACCGCTAGCGTTTTATGCAACCGCCAGAGGTAAGGGGCTAGCGCCGAGGGCTAGCCCTTTGCACATGGCCCCCATATGATCAATATTTTGGTTTTTAGGCCTCGAAAACTAAATTAACGGTCCTACAAATCCACCAGAAAATTGGGGAATTTGTCACTCCGTTAGCAGAAAATGGGGTGAAATTGTAGGATGATGTCAATTTTTGTGCAATTTGTAGAGTGAATAGTGGAAAAACTAGAAGAGGTCATAACTTCTCTAGTTTTTGACCAAATTGGGTGAAAAAATAGGCTAGATAGCCATTTTTGGAAATTCTGGACTCATTGGAGCAAGTTTTAGAATGAAAGGAGTACTTCTAGATATGATTTTTGCATATTGAATTCTGTGGGTGCCATGGTCAACCAGAGTGTTGATTCAGTTTATGGAGGAGTTTGAAGATGGAGATGACCTTGCAGGGGTTTTCCAGCCTCCATGTGCTTTCTGCAATAGCTATTACATCAGTGTTGTAGCTTTTGTTCCTCTTTTCTCAATGTTCTTTAGAGAAGAGTCTTGTTTATGTAATTCAAGTGGATTGTGGACTATTGATGCTTTATGAAGCTGGAGTATGGGGTCTTGGTGTAAGATGCCTTTGTCTGCTTAAAATTTACATGTTTGACTGTAGGTTTACATGTATATGGAGTGATAACTCTTGCAAAAGTTGTTTCTTTGAAGGAGAAACTAACCATTCCATTTCTCAGCACTTTATGTACTCTTAATTTTCTAAACATTGAGCATAATGAGAAGGGGTCATGCCATTAGAGCTGATCCAAGGAGATGCAGCCCAGAAGGGGTGAACTCCTTTAACAATGGTTGGTGTATTACTGATTGATGCATGCTTCCATTCAATGTTTTGATTTCATGTTTAAAGTTTTTCACAAAATTAACATAAGAAAACACACATAAAACTCATGTTTTTACTTGTTATTTTGGAGTACAAACCTCAAGCACATTTTTTGTATTCCGATGAGGATCTTAGCATAGGAAACTAATATTCCACATTCACATCAAGTTGGTATCAAAGCAAGTTTTATTTGTGCAAGGAGGAAGTGACTGTTGTTTGCAAGTGAATGTGTTTTGACGCTCAAGTTAGGAGAATGCTTTTGGAAAGGAGAGCAAGATTATTACAATCTCTACCACCAGTTCTACCTCAAGTTGCAATAGAATCTTCAAGCAAAGCATGTCCCAATGAGTAGAGCCTGCAAGAATGTTAGAGGATGTGAAGGTTTTTAGAAAGGCTTTCTTAGACATGGCAGAAATGGTGAAAATCCTCTATGAAGAGAGGAATACCAAATTGCAAGGTGAAAGCTCTAGACCTCCAAGAGGAGAATGTTCTATAAGGGAAGAAGGTAACAAGAATAGTGATAAACCACCATCTTCTCCACAATATTCATATTTTTCTACAACTCTTATGTAATATGTTAGTGTAGAAAGTCCCTCAGAAAAGGTAGATGGACAAGTTTGTACCTTTTGTCCGCATGATGTGGAGTATGAGGTTCTATTAGCACCCAAATTCAATGAGTTGAAAGAAGAGAGCCAAAGAGTCCAAGAGGACACTTCCATAATCAAAAGAGAGTTTGAAAACATATTTATATGTCAATAAAGAGATGAGGAAAATGGTAAGCATTTACATGCTTCTTCTTTACATGATAGTGTTGATGTAAATTCATTTGTAGCCTTTGAAAAACATAGTAAAGGCATTGGATCCAAGCTCTTGACCAAGATGGATTACAAGGGAGGAGGCCTTGGATTGAACCATCAAGGAATTAAAAATCCAATTGAGGCAAAGGAGAGGCCAAAATATGAAGGCTTAGGCTATGTTGCAAAAGAAGAATAGTATTCTAGCTACAACTCAAGGGTATCGTGTTCCTTTTTCCATAAGAGAGGACATGAAGAGGCAATATGTTGGGATTTGCATCTAGAATTGGTACCTTCTTGGTTCCTCAAGTATAAGTAAGACTTCAAATGCAAAACATCTCCAAAGAGAGATGAACAAGTTGAAGAAGAAACAAAGCTAAGTTCTTCTTTCCATGCAAGTTCCTCAAGCAAGAATCATAAGCCAAAGGACAAAAAAAGAAGAAGGTATAATCGTCTTGTTAATTCAAATGCTTTTTATAATGGAAAACAACATTTGATGTGAATAACATGTTGAGGAATGTGTTTCCATGCACCTTTTGCCTTTAATATAACCATTGTGTAGATAAGTGCTATAAAAGGAAAGCAATCATCAAGAAGATGTTTATGTACGATGGAATTGAGACCGAAAAGAGAAAATCGCATCCAAGGTTAAAGACATGTGAGCCAAGAGAAGCTCAAAAGAAATTTTTCACTCACTGCAATATCATCGGGCATTGGATCAATAAGTGTTGGAAATTGTTTCCACAACTTCATCCTGGCAAGGGAAAGCAAATTATGCAAGCACTAGAAGAGGAAGCCATAAAATAAAAAGTAGTGCACGGTGCAACCATCCCTGAAGCAGCTCCAAAAGGAGAAAAAGCACAAATAGAGAGTTCATTTACCTAGTTGGGTAAGAAATGGCCGGACTATTTGTCCAACTAAAGTTTGTAAATCTTTGTTTTGCACTAGTTTCATATCCTCATAGTTGGGCAATTTGTAAAAGTGATGTTCATAAATAAATCACTTATATGCAACAGTGTTTTCTTTGGCATTGTTATGTTAGTTTGGCTTATTGATAGTCAATTTGAATGGAAAATTTGGGAGTCAAGTTTATTCCATCTTGTAAAATGCATTTATATTTGTAGTTTAAGAAAGCATTTTAAAAATTGTTGTATGAGTAGTTGCTGCACATTTAGTATATTACAAATATGTTAAGAACTCAATTATATAATTATTCACTATGTGAAACTTGTTTGATTCATTTGTCAAAGTACTTTTGGGATCTTATCCTTGATAATGATTTTGTAGAAGATCGCCATGGGATTTCTTCTTGGGAAGGATGTTGCTGTGGATGGCCATAATGACATGGACAAGTCAAGAATAACATTGAGCTTGAATTCTTTGGTCAGGTTATATTTCAATTTCAACTTCAGAAAGAGCCAATACAAGTACAAGTCAAGGCACTGCAATCATCAATTGGATCGAGTTTGGAAAAGTGAGGGAAATGTACCTTCAAATGATGAACAATTGAAAGTGAAATTTTGGGGACCAAAAGGTTTTAGTGGGGAAGGGTGATCAGTTGCTCAAAATTTGCCAAGATTTCAAAGTTTTTAGAATGTTTGGAACTTGAACGACCACGTAGATCTCATCGTCTTGATTCCAACGCAACTCATTTCGTAAGAAACGAACATCGTACACTCCCAGAAACACATTCTATTCACTTTGGCAAACAGGCAAAATTTTTGCAATTGCTGAGAGGGATGTTGACTGGGCATCTGTACAGCCCAGTTAGTAAAAGGAATATTATTGCTATATTCATGTGGTATATTTCTTTGACATATTCTTTGGAATATTCTTTAGGCTCGGTGGCATCATTCTATTGGTCCACATGTTTTTGTTTCGGGTCAATGAGGAGGTGACACGTGGCTAAGCCTTAGGCTACCACATGTCCTCCTCATGTCATGGAAAAATTTGTTATGTTAGAGAGGGCAGTGGTTGGGCTCGACCCCACAACCTGCCATACACTAATGTAACGGCATTACCAATACACCACATATTTGTTACTTAACCATATGGGGAGGCAGATTCATGTTAAAGTTAATGCCGCATGGGATGGGGGGGGGGCAGACTTAATTGTCCCCCATGTAAACACTTAACCACCGTTTAACGTGACCACCAATGGAAATTGCCAAGTTGACCACTAACAATGACTGCTAGACTAAACCACCAGCATATGAACACTTTAAACTTGACCGGTAGCGTTTTATGAGACCGATAGAAGTAAGGGGCCAGCGTCAGGGGATAGCCCCTGGGCACATGATCCCCATATGACCAATCTTTTGGTTTTTACGCCTCGACAGCTAAATTAAAGGTCCTACAAAGCCACCCAAAAATTGGGGAATTTTTCGCTTTGTTAGTGGAAAATGGGGCGGAATTGTAGGATGGTGCCGATTTTATGCAATTTGTAGAGAGAATAGTGGAAAAATTAGAAGAGGTCATAACTTCTTCAGCTTCCGACCAAATTGGGTGCAAAAAGGGGCTAGATAGCCATTTTTGGACATTCTCGACTCATTGGAGTAGGTTTCATAATCAAAGGAGTACTTTTGCATAGCATTTTTGCATATTGAAGTCTATGGGTGCCATGGTCAACCAGAGTGTTGATTCAGTTTATGGAGAAGTTTGAAGATGGAGATGACCTTGCAGGGGTTTTCCAACCTCCATGTGCTTTCTACAATAGCTATTACATTAGTGTTGTAGCTTTTATTCCTCTTTTCTCTATGTTTTTTGGAGAAGAGACTTGTTTATGTACTTAAGTGGATTGTGGTACTATTGATGCTCTATGAAGTTGGAGTATGGGGTCTTAGTGTAAGATGTCTTTTCTTGTTGAAAGTTTACATGTTTGACTGTAGGCTTACATGTAAATGGAGCGATAACTCTTGCAAAAGTTGTTTCTTTGAAGGAGAAACTAGCCATTCCATTTCTCAACACTTTATGTACTCTTATTTTTATAAACATTGAGCATAATGAGAAGGGGTCATGCCATTAGAGCTGATCCAAGGAGATGTAGCCCAGGAGGGGTGAACTCCTTTAAAAATGGTTGGTGTATTACTGATTGATGCATGCTACCATTCAATGTTTTCATTTCATGTTTAAAGTTTTTCATGAAATTAACATAAGAAAACACACATAAAACTCATGTTTTTACTTGTTATTTTGGAGTACAAACCGCAAGAACAATTTTTGTATTCTGATGAGGGTCTTAGCATAGAAAACTAATATTCCACATTCAGATTAGAAGGATAACTTCGTTGCTTTGTATCTAATAAACATAAACAATGGGTCAAATGGTTGCCTCTAGCTAAATGGTGGTATAACTCTTTCTTCCATACTGTAGCAAAAATTACCCCATTTAAAGAACTTTATGGATATCATCCACCATCCATTACATCGTATTTAAGAGAAAATTCTAAGCTTAAATAAGTGGAGGATCACATTGAGCATCAACAAATATTTCTCCAACTCTTAAATAATAACCTCACTTTTGCACAGATTAGAATGAAACAACAGGTAGATCAATATCGCAGCGAAAGAAGTTTTGATGTAGGTGACTGGGTATTTATACGACTAAAACATACAAACAAATATCCCTCAAGCAAGCTAAGAAGGATAATAAATTATCATCAAAGTATTATGGTCTGTATAATGTGTTGCAAAATATTGGAACTATGGCATATAAATTGGAACTTCCTCCATCTTCCTAAGTGCACCTAGTTTTCCATGTTTCATGTTTAAAGAAGGTTATAGGTGACAAGCTCCCAGTTCAAACAATATTTGCCAGAATTTGACTGTTATGAAACCAACTCACAAAAATATAGAAAATATAGAACAATGCCTTAGAAACCAGCCTCTTCGAGGGGGAAACCTCCTTTACATTACACAAATGAACAATTATTGGATGATACAAATGACAAGACCTCCTTCCTATATATAGGAGTCTAAGGGGTCATAATATAATCAGAGCTGACATAAAAATAATAATGTAAGGGCACAATAATAACAATATTGGGCTTCTATGCAACACAATAATAACAATATGGGGACTACATGGGCACAACAATATAACAAGGGGGTTGCACTAATAACAATTAGGGGTTACACTAGTAGTATAGGGACCTAACATGCCCCTCTCCTTCAAAAAGTGTTGTCCTCGACGCTTGAGTAGTTCTTGATATTCTATATAAAATTCTTGTCCTCCCATGTGGAATCTTCAGCAGGTAAGTTCTTCCACTTGATGAGATACTCTGAAATTGATCGATTCCGTAGCTATCAAGTTCTTGTTTCTGTGACTGCTCTAGGTTTCAATATGATTTTTCCTTCCTCGTCAAGTTCTGGAAATATTGTTTGAACTGGGATCTTATGCAGCTTTTGAATGAGCGGCCACACTTCTTCATCCTTCTTCCATTCATCCCTTGCTTCATTTATCCAATCTAGCTCGATAATAGAAATAGCACAAAACAATGCTTCCATATCCTCATCCTTTCTTGAGAGTGCATCTACAACAACATTTTGCTTCCCTTTTTTGTAGATGATTCCAAAGTCATAACCCAACATATTTGTGACCCATTTTTTTTTGTTCTTCTAAAGATAACCTTTGTTCTAAAAAGTATTTAAGACTATCATGATCCATTTTTACCTTGAAGTGTCTTCCGATTTGGTAAGGTCACCATTTCTTAAGTGCATGTAGTATTGCCAAAACTTACTTCTCATAAATAGCTTGCTTGATATCTAGCCATAAAAATATCCAATCATCTACATCAAAGCTTCTTTCATTGAGATGTTGATCTCCCCATTGTTTCATTTGATTCTGCAGCAAAGTGGCGTTATCCTTTAAAAGTTGGAGAACTTGTTGTTGATACTCGATATGATCTTCACTACTTGAATCTTTTTCTTCTTGATATGTCCTTATATCTTGAGAGTTTGAGGAGTGGTAATTTCTTCCAATGCATTACAAGATATGGTCGAATTCATTTCTTGATGCTCGATGTGATCTTTCACTTCTTGAACATTTTTCTTCTTGATATGTCTTTCTATCTTGATAGTTTGAGGAGTGGTAATTCTTGCCAATGCTTTACAAGACATGGTCAAATTCATTTCTTCTTTCTCTGGGTTTGGTTCCTGGTGTATATCCTCTTCTTTTGATGTTTCTTGATCCTTTTCTTCTCCTCTTCATAATCTATGTAAAATAATTTCTTCTCGTCACACTTATGACCTTTAGTGTATTTTCTATCACAATTGTAACAAAGCCCTTTTGCTCTTTTTTCTTCTAATTGTTGTGGTGTCAACCTTGTAGTTTGTGGAAGGCTAGGAGAAATAACACTTCCATATTTATAGTTGTGACGCGTAGACTTCCTTGTTGCCATAATTTTGCTTTCCACTTTTCTTGCCAACCTCTATGCCTTCTCCAATGAATCAGGTTCCCAAAGGCAAACCTCATGTTGACTGTTATCCTTTAAAGTCCCTATGAAGACATCAATCCTCTGCTTCTCTAGAATATCATTTACCCTTATATTCAAATTTTGAAAGTTCTCAATGTGCTCTACCATTGAACCCTTTTATTTAAGATTTATCAATTGGCTAAAAAAGGTGTTGCTCTTTGTATCCTCATAATGTGCTATCATTTCCTCCATGAAAATTGACCACATGACAAGTGGCTTACGAGAACAAAGCCCTTCATACCATAAAAATTGATTTGATTCTAAATATAAAGATGCAATACATACCTTTTGTAACAGTTTCACCTCATGCAGATCAAAATATTGTTCCATCTGTAGTATCTAGTTTACAGAATCCTTGCCATCAAACCTCCTCATATCACCTTTTCTTGATTTTAGGAGCTCGATCTTGAAATGACTGTAACTATGTAATTTCAGATCTCCAAGATTTGAAATTGAAAACTTCAGTAGCCCTTTGCATCCTCTTTCCAATGCTACTAGTCTGATTGAAATTGGATTCTCCAAGAAAGAGTTATGCCCAATCTCCCAAGATGACCTGCTTATATACTTTTTCAGTAGATCTAATTTGTACGAAGTGCCACGTGTTAATTTTTTTACTTTCAGACCTGAAAACAATATACATAAAAGTACAGTCCATCCTCTTTCTATAGCTTCTGACGAAATTTCAATCTGATTCTCAGAGAGAAAGTTATGACGATTTTCCCCAGGTCACCTATTTTAGATGTAATTCGAGAGCCTGCAGAAAACCAAAATGTCTTGGACTATATCTCTGAAAACATAGCGAAACAAGATCTAACATTCAGGCCCAAGATTAACCACAATTTCATCACAAATGGGTTTTAATTTCAAAGTCTGAACCTTCGTAGACAACAAAATATAGCGACAATTCCACGATGACCTGTTTGAGATGGAATTCTGGAGCTTGGGAAAACCCTAATTTCCTCAGAATATATCTCCGAAAATATAGCGAGAGAAGGTCTGAAATTCGGACCCAAGGTTCAGCGAGAATTTGTCTCAAATGGTTTTTTTTTAGCTTTTTTAACATCACAAAAAAAACTTTATAGCGAAAATTCCACGATGGCCTGTTTAGATCAAAGAAACCCTAGAATCCAAAGCTCTAATACCAAATGTTATGAAACCAACAACCAAAAGATAGAAAAGATAGATCAATGCCTTACAAACCAGCCTCTTCGAGGGGGAAACCTCCTTTACGTTAAAAAAATGAACAATTCTTGGATGATACAAATGACAAGACCTCCTTTCTATATATAGGAGTTTAAGGGGTCATAATATAATCAGAGCCGACATAACAATAATAATGTAAGGGCACAATAATAATAATAGTGGGCTTCTATGGGGCACAATAATAACAATATGGGGACTACATGGGCACAACAATATAACAAGGGGGTTTCACTAATAACAATAAGGGGTTACGCTAGTAGTATATGGGCCTAACATTGATGAGGAAGGAAAAATCATATTGGAACCTGAAGCAGTCACAGAAACAAGAATTCAACATCTATGAAATCGACCAATTTCAGAGCATCTCATTAAGTGGAAGAACTTACCCACTGAAGATTCCACATGGGAGGATGAGAATTTTATACAGACGCGTCCATAACTACTCAAGCATTGAGGACAACACTTTTTTGAAGGAGAGGGGAATGTTAGGTCCCTATTACTAGTGTATTCTCTTATTATTATTGTCATTGTAGCCCTTTATTGTTATTGTTGTGCCCATTTTGTCCCCATATTGTTATTATTGTGCCCCATAGAAGCCCATTATTATTATTGTTGTGCCCATGTTGTCCCCATATTGTTATTATTGTGCCCCATAGAAGCCCACTATTGTTACTGTTTTGCCCTTACATTATTATTGTTATGTCGGCTATGATTATATTGTGATCCCTTATACTCATAGATATAGAAAGGAGGTCTTATCATTTGTATCATCCAAGAATTGTTCATCTGTGTAAGGTAAAGGAGGTTGGCCCCTCGAAGAGGCTACTTTTGAAGTCGTTGATCTATCTCTTTCTTCTATTTTGTGAGCTGATTGTCCTTCTTCTACTATTAGGGGCCCTAAACGCCCTTGGTTGATCATCTGTTATTGTACCTTTTGCATGCGGGCTTGCAGGATTTCCTAATCTTTTTTAATGTGACCAAATTATGATTTATTCCATTTTTTATCTGTTTCTTCAGATCCTTTAGGCGGAGTTGAAATATTTGCATATAGTTACATCCCTAAACCATACTAGAGGTCCACCAATCCTTTACTTTGTCCAAAAATGATGTGTCCTGTGAACAAAAGGACTCGAACTTGAAGGGTCAATTACGTTGTCCCAACTTAAAGTCCACTTCCAACCAGATTGGCTAATAGTCAGATCCCAGACAAGGCAAAATGGAGGCTTTGAAGAAAATGTCTTTACTGATCAGGTCTTCAGAGACCAGGAATATATCTAATCTAGAGGCGAATTGGTGGGCTCCACCTCTCTGGTTGTTCCATTTGAATATCATGTTGATGGTTGGAATGACTACTACTTTTAAATCCACTATCCACGTTTGGAAGAGATCCATTTTTGGCTCCTACCATCTTCTCCCTCCCTTCTTCTCTTCTAGCGAGGTTATGAGGTTAAAATCTCCCCCAATCAAACACAAATTTTCCTCATTCATTGTGCGAAGCTTTCCTAAATGTTGGAGGAAATATTCTTTCTCCCCTAGAATATGAGGACCATAGTCTGTCGATAATAATACCCACTCTTTAGACCCAATATGTCTGAAACTTCCAGATAAAATACAGGGTGTATTGTTCCAATGGTCAAAAAGGACCTCGCTAGGGTTACAGAGTATTACAATGTCCCATGTACTAACCCTTGCATATAAATCTATTACTTCATACCTGGGACACATCTGACTGAGCATTACTTCAATTCTTTCTCCTGTGACCTTAGTTTCTTGGAGCAACACTATTTGGGGTTTCTCCTTTTTTAGGAGATCCTTCAAATATCTCTATTTACCTTGATTGTTTAGGCCCCTCACAATCCAAGAGATAACAATCATTGAGTAACTTTGTTAAATTGGTGGAAAACCGTTGATAGCGGTACCACCCTTCTAGAATTGACTAATGAATCTCCTACCATTTGGATTGATTCTTGAAGATTTTTCCTTCCACTTTTCTTACCTCCTTTTTTTTTACTTTCAAGTTCTTATGAGCCTCCCAATTGGGACCGATGATATCTGACAGATTTGGTGGTTTTTGACTTTGCTTTGCCTGATATTGCTAAAACATGTCCCAATAGAGCTTCTTTTGATCCTCTAGAATGAACCTCTCATCTAGATTCCTCCATTCATACAACAATTTCTTCAAAATTTGTTCTTCAATGCTCAAATCCTCCTTTGTTGTATCAATATCCATGATATTAAATTTTGTGGGTTGCGCTTGCTCTGCCTTGTTTGAGGGTTCAATCTGGGCTTTTCATTTTGGATTAGGATTTGTTTTGGTTGGTTCTCTCCCTCGTGCCATTTCTTTTCTGATCTACTGCTTTGGAACTTTCCCCCATATCCTGCAAAACCCCAAAACGATTTTTATTCTGTGGATTTCATTGCTTTGTTGTCAAATGTGTTTCGGCCTATTTTGCATTCTTCTTCTTATGTGAAACCTCTTGAAAACCTTCATTATCCTCTTGCAGAAAAGTCTTCTCTTTGGCTTGGGACCCAACTTTGGGTTACATTTGATTCAATGGTCAAGCTTGATAAAAGTGGCCATACTTATGGCAATGATGACAACGAAAATGGATGTGCTTATAATTTAGAGGTTGTTGGAATATCTCGTCTTGGTATTCCAATTCTACAAATTCAGGGAGGGGTTCAGTGATGTTCATGTAAACACAGATGCAGGCATACAAAGTGTATCTCCCCTGATGGGTTGATTCGAGTACTTTCACGAATCTTCAAATGGATTTGCCTATCCCTCCCATAATTTATTGATCCCGGAAATCTACCAGTAGAGCGAAGAGGCAAACCCAGACAGGGGCGGCCACAAAATGTTCCTGATCCAGATTGTAGAATTCCTCCCAATATCTCATAAAAAACCCCACATTGTAGTAAAAGTTCTGTCCATTTACAAAATACCTCTCCTTGTCCTCCAGGCTGGCGAATATTACTGTAAAAAACCCTCAAGCTCCAAGCTTCAGATCTATATGACCTTTGGGTTTCCATTTTAGCTAGATCCACTTGATCAAGTCCTTTTCTGATGGCCAAACCACAATAAATTTGCAGATTGGACCATGATCCTTCATGTACTTGCATTAGTTCTCCAATTTGTTGGAGGGTATCACGAATCTGGATTTCTTGGTTGTGTGTGGGAGGTAATAACCGTAGATTCATGCTTTCCATTGGCTCCCATTACAGGTCCTTCATTAGAGGCAACTCCTTGGCCACGCAGCAAGCCTGTTTTTCCAATGGTTTCACCTGCTATTACACTGCGATAGGAGGGGATCTCCCCTCCCCCCCCCCCCCCTAACCCAGCTGGGGCGCTCATATCCCCCTCTCAGAGCCTTCCAGTACGAAAATGATTGCAGAAAATGCAAGTCTGATACTGTCACATGCTTTAGTATTTGCTCATAACCCTAACAAAGCTCATAATTTTTCTTATATTTTAAGTTTGAATATAAACAAAATCAACTATAAAATTAGGAGGGGTGAAGGGAAATATTCAGTAAAATATAATATTTAGGTTGGGGGTGACATGAAATATTAGTAAAATGTAATAATATTACATTTTAATTAGTACTTCCCCAAGGCCATTTTTTATTGGGTGGAGGTGATAATAGATATTGAGTAACATATAATATTATATTTTATCCAAGATTTCCCCTTATATGATCTATTTTTTATTAAAAAATTCTTCATTTTTTAGGTTCATAAGTAAACTTAACTCCTTTGTAAAAATTTGATCCTAATACAATAAAGATGATGTAATGTTTAATATTATAACTTGGTTAAAATAAAAATAAAATAATATATATAATAAAATAAAAGGCATAAAATTAATGATTCTAATTTTAATTATAATTAATAATTAAACAAGCCTAGATCCATCTTAACTCTGGATCTACTAAGTTCTGAGAGGGATCAAATTCCTTGAGATGCAAACTTATTTTAAAGCGAAAATAGATTCGAGATCTGGAGTTAAGATGGATCTAGGTTGGTTCTGAAAACTCTTATCCCATTATAGAAAGATTTGTTTTATTTCCATAACACCCATACAAGTTTATAATTCTAAAGACTTTCAATTCCGTTGATTTCACAACACACACACACATATACCTTCAACAAATCCAAACCATTCCTTTTAGATCTTACACGATGAAATACCGTTAACCATGCTAACATAATTTTTTAAATATGCTTATAAACGATATTGCATATTGATAGCAATTTGAAATCTTAATAGGATGAGGCCTCTTATTCTTTGGGAATAAGGGCAATGGAGGTGGAATTCAAGGCTCTTAACGCTTTCCCAAATATTCTTGATTCCCTAACAATTCTCAAGATATATGCTTCTAATGTTTCATAAAAGCCAATCTAGATTTCAACCATCAAGCCATTAGGCCTTGGACTTTAGTGACTTCCATAGTGACTTCAACTTTCGTTTCCTAATTCGTTTGATCATCCATGACCCTAAAAAAGAGACTTAGAGTTTTCATTGCTTTCCTAATGTTAGCCTTCTCAAGGACTTACAAAAGAGTTTATAAATGTTGCTTGCTAACTTTTTCCATATTGTTAAATTTTTTGACCCTAGAGACGTCTAATTTACTTATTTCCCAAGTCATGTTTACATTCCTTTTGTGATTTGCATACATGTTGAAAAAATCAGCATTTTTGTCTCCTTCAATGAGCCATATGGTTATGCTTTTGATGCTCCATTCAGCCTTCTCTTTACGAGAGAGGCATTTTTTACTTCCATCAACATCTTTTAATGATTGAAATTATTATTAAGAGAAAACTCTAGCTTTATTGTCTTCAAATAGCAATTTTATACCTTCTTCCACTTCCTTTTGATTTTTTCAATTTTTCAAAGCTTGATTCCAAGCTCAATCTCCTAGTAACCTTTTCATTCTCTTAATTAGGTTATCAACAAACTTGTTTCATCTTTGAGTCATCTATGCTACTACCAAAATGTTTTCATATCTATAATGATAGAGATTTGAAATCTTTTTTATTTAGGCAAGAGTGATTAAATTTAAAGGGTGTCAAGGTTTCCATACTTTAGGCTCAAATTGAAGTGAGACATGCAGGTGATCAAAAGAACCACAATAAGCCATTTATGGTTAAACCTAGCCCTACCTTCCATGCAATCATTTGAAAACAAAAAAAATATTTATATCCTCTTAGATATTCCATATTCCATACACCATCCTTGTTGCATTTATGCAATTTGAGACAATTTTAACTAGCTATCCAACAATAAGAATATGCTTTAAACTAAAAGAGTGAATGAAAAACCTTATTTGTGGGCCCCTTCTTACCACATCTCTCTACATGTCCTCCTAATTGAAAGTAAATTTGAAATCATATCCTAATATTACATTAGGACCCATTAAAACTACATCAAGAGGCGCTCTACAACCCAGTATGGGGTAGATGTCAAGTGTAAATGTTTAACATTTAACATTTAACAAAATTAATTGCGCCAATAGTCACTTTACAATCCAATATGGGGTAGATGTCTAGCTTAAATGTTTAACATTTAACATTTCACATATTTAATCTAATGTCAATGTTTTTTTTTTTAGACAAAATCGGTTACTTTATTTATGAGGCGCCAGCTATTATGCAGCTGGAGAATACATCACTTTCTGGAGAATCCAGCGATTACACAGTCCTGAAAGAACCGGCGCCAAACGTTTCCCTTTCAGAATATTAGCCTTTCTCTGGATGCTGGAAGGCCCGATGGCAGAAGCACTCCCCGACTCCACAGGCAGTTTCGCCAATCTCAGAACTCCGGCTGTCTCCTTCTTGTTGATCCTTTGGTTGCCCTTACAGCAGAGAGAATGCGCAAGGCAACGATTCAGCAGCAAATCCAGCGCGCTCTTTTTAGGGGATGATGCAGAAACAGTCGAGCTGGTTGACTGACAACGAACCTTTGCTTCGGATAACACCTTTGTTGGCTTCCATATCTGCTTGGGAGTTTAAGTTCCTGAGGATGTGAAAAAAAGAGATCTTGTGAAATTTGGGCAAAATAGATCTGATTCTCCTGAGGATGGTTGATAACTGGAGCTGCGAAGGATTCTTTTTGGAGTGCAGAGCCTGAATAATAATTCTGGAGTCCCCAAAGACTGACAAGGAGCGGACATTTCTTTTGATCGCTTGTGAGAGCCCCTGCCACAGAGCCAGAGCCTCCGCTCTGTTGTTGGTTTCCTTGCCTAATCCCCAGGCAAACCTTACCTGCGCTGAGCCATCCGGGCACAATAGAATTCCGCCTCCTCCTGCAAAACTGGGATTGCCTTTGGAGGCCCCATCAAAAAACAAGCAATGCTCATTCAGAGCCGATCTCCATTTTATGAACTCTTGCTCCTCCAGTCTGATTTCCCAGTTGTAGGGAGCTTTGATAGCGGTGGCAGCCCCGTCTTTATGGTTTGGGACCATACTGTTCAGCCAGAGTTCCTCTTCTCTGTTCAGGGCTTTCCCAGGTTTTTTGTTAGTGTTGGCATCCAGAGTTTCTCCTAGCAGAGCTTTAATTTTGGTGATGACTTTGAGCGAGTTGCAGCTTTCATTTCTGAAAAGTCTGTTATTTCTTTCCAGCCACAGCTTCCAACAAACAAACTTGGGGATCCAGAGCCAGCAGTTTTTGAGAAGGATATTTTTGGAGAGACCATACGGCGACAATTTGCTCCAGGACTGGAAAAGGGTTTGGATATTTTTCGGGAGATCGAAGTTATCAGCATTTAGCATGAGGACTCCCCTCCAGACGTCTGATGCGAAGGGACAAGATAAGAACAAGTGATCAGCTGTTTCTTCCTCTGACTTACACAGATTACACCAGGATGGACCTTCCATTCCGCGTCTTCGGAGATTATCTCGAGTGAGGATACTATTATGGGCTAACGTCCAACAGAAGAAATATATTTTGGGAAGAGAGGGGGAATCCCAAATAAAATGCCATTGAGTCGGGTTTGGAGGAGCGTTTGGAATGGCCATGATGCTTTTGTATCCTTCAGCAGCAGTATACGCGCCTGTGACAGATCCCCACCCTCGCTTGTCTTTTGCTGAAGCTTTTACAGGGGCTTTCCCATGAAGCTTATCCAAAAGAACAGAGGATTCACCCTCCAGCCAATTTGGAACCTCCCCCAATTGCCAGCTTTCCCAAAGACCATCCTCCGACCAAGAGGAGATATCCCAAAGAGTGTTCAGGTTGCGACCTTGCATCCAGTTTCTGATATTGGAAATTTCTTCCTCCTGGATCATCGGTTGGTCACCTAGAATAGGATCATCCCAAATTCTTATTTTTCGCCCATTACCTGGAATCCAATACAGCTTACGACTAAAATGACCCCATGCTTTGAAGCAGAGACTAAAGACAGGAGAACCTTTAGAGGAGCGAGGCTGCTGGTCCAAACATCTGAGGCGCTTCCCATGGAAATATTTTCTCCACAGGACCTTCTTGCTCCAGCTAATTTTCCCAAAGACGATGTCCCAAAGCAGCTTGGTTCCCAAGGCCAGATTTTGAGTAGACAGATCGCGGATTTGTAATCCTCCTTCCATGAATGGTTTTTTTTATTGTGTCCCATTTAACAAGGTGCAACCTTCTTTCATTGTTTTTCCCCCCTTCCCACAGGAAGCGTCTGAGCAGAACTTCCATCTTGTTGATAAAGGATTTAGGGGCCAAGAGGATAGAGTGCTGATATAACGGTAGACTTGAGAGGACCGCTTTCATCAAAGTGATCTTCCCCGCGTTATTCAGCCAAGAAGCTCCCCAGGCATTGATTCTGGATTTGATCTTGTCCAGCAAGGGCGTCCAGTGGGCAACCTTGGAAATGGTTCTGAAGATAGGGATCCCCAGGTATTTGAAGGAATCCCAATCCCAAGACCCTTCCATTTGGAGAATCCTTGCGATATCAAAAAGTTCCCTGGCTGAGCAATTCCAACTATAAACTATGCTTTTAGTATAATTGATCTTGCTGCCCAAAACTTCTCTGTAGCTGTCCAGCTCCTTCTTAAAGGATTTTGCAGAGTTTATGCTTGCCCCACCCAACAGAAGCGTATCATCAACAAATTGGGCATGGTTTATGTCTTTGGCCTGAAGAACCATTCTGAGACCAGGAAGGATTTGAGACTGGAGATTGTGATCCAGTTGGAAGCTGAGAACCGAGGCTTGGATCGCGTAGAGAAGAGGGGACAAAGGGCAACCTTGTCTGAGTCCCCTAGAAGCTTGAAAGAAATTGGAGGGACGCCCATTTACTAAAGGCGCAATCCAAGGGGAGGCAATGCAGGCTTTTATCCAGTTGATGATAGCTGGTGAAAAGCCCATTTTATCCATTACCATAAACAGGAATTCATGCTTTACTCTGTCAAACGCATTTGCCAGGTCAAGCTTAATCACCATTCCTTTTTCCTTTCGGTGATATCTTGAATGAACAGCTTCTTGCACCAGCACTATATTATCAAGAATTTTCCTCCCTTTGATGAAACCACCTTGGTTTTCAGGAATAATGGCAGGAAGGATTTTTTTGAGGCGGTGGGCTATAATTTTGGTTATAAGCTTGTAGCTGGAGTTGCACAACGAAATAGGCCTAAATCTGCTGAAATTGGCTGCTCCTTTCTCCTTTGGTATCAAGGCCAAAAACGCTGAATTGATGCCGCCTCCGATCTTGGCACAAGATTGGGATTTCTTAACCATTCTCAGAAGGTCAGAATTGATTATATCCCAACAGGACAGGTAGAATCTAACAGGGAACCCATCCGGACCCGAAGCTTTGTCCGGTTCCATACTGTCCAAGGCTCTTCTGAGATCATTCATGCTGATAGGGGCCATCAGCATAGCGTTGGTAGGATCTTGGACACAATTTGGGATCAAATTCATCGGATAGATATGGGGATCCAAAGGGGGTTCGTCCGGGGCCGAGTATAGATCTTTAAAGTAACTGTGAGCTGCCCGCTTTATTTCTTCAAAGTCTTTGACCACCACATCTTGATGGTGAATTTCTTTAACTGATTTGAATTGCTTGCGGGCTTCAGCGTGCTTGTGGAAAAAGCTGGTATTTTTGTCCCCAGCTTGCAACCAGAGAGCTCTGGATTTCTGCCGCCAGAATTCTTCTTCTACCCTGCTTGCTTTGTGAAACTCTTTTTGCAGGTCAATTTCTCTCTAAAGAAGGTCTTGGGTGACTTCAGTGTTTTCCATCGACAGTTGGTGAATAGCTAGATTGTCCATGGCCGCTTTAATGTTGGAGGAGGGGGATTTCAGTGTTCTTGCCCAGTCCTTGAGTCTTCTTTTGAGCCTCCTCAGCTTTTCTTCCCATACATAGAAGGGGGAACCTTGTACCGGTCTTTTCCAGACTTCAGAAACCATCTCTTGGAACCCCTCATGCTGTAGCCATAATGAGCTGAATCTGAAGGGAATGGGCCCAAGACTTTCTTCCGTGGAGAGCTCAAGAATAATGGGTTTGTGATCCGAGGTGCTGTTTGGCAAAATTTTGGACGAAGCCATGAGACCACAGGTCAGGAAAGAGGTTTGAACTAGAAAACGGTCTAACCGAGCTGCAATATGATTTGGACCCACTCTTTTGTTGGACCATGTGAACTTCCCGGATGAGGGCTTGATATCCTCTAGATCCCATCCCAGAATGAGATCTTCAACCCATTCTCTTGCTGGGTCCCTGACCGGGGATCCTCCCCTTTTCTCATTTGCAGCAAGAGTAACATTCATATCCCCAGCTATGATAATGTTGTCAGGGTTATTTAGAGAGAGATAGGACGATATTGAATCCCAGCAAAGATTTTTCTCAGAAGGGAGGACAGGAGCATAAATATTGAACAAACTTACTTGATGACCGGAGTCTTTGTGGAGGAGCTTCGTGAATATCCAGTGGGTGGAGTTCTCTTTTTGAAGCAGGTCATAGATATTGCTGTCCCAGAAGGTAGCGATTCCTCCGGAGGCACCTCTTGCACTGACAGCACAACCAATACCTTTTCGCCAGAAGGATTTGCTGGTATTAAGGAGGAGATTTTCCTCCATCTTTGTCTCCTGGATGAGAAGGATTTCAGGCGAATGCATTCTGACTATATCTTTGAGGGCATCTTCTTTTAGCTTACTGCCTAATCCTTTGCAATTCCAGGAGACGTACTTCATTATTTATTGGCTTGGGAGGCCGTGGCTCCTTTTGGAGTCGGGCCATGCTTGCGCCCAGACCTTGTATTCATCATTCCCTTGAGAGTTTTTTGGGATCCTTGAAGAACATCCCTATAGGTTTTCTCCTCTCTTAGTTTCTTCTTGGATTTTCGCCCCCTGGATGACTTGATAGGGGTGGCTTGAGAGCTATCTGACTCATCGGTTCTTCCTTCTGAGTCTTCCTCCGATTCGGAGGCCAGGCTTATGTGATCCTCATTATCTTGGTTTCTTTCAGTGCCTCCTGAGGCTGGGGGGGTGATTGTTTCAGTACCCATTCCTCTAGCTTCCTTCATTGGATTTTCAGTTGCTTCTTGAGACTCGATGGATTCTGCGTTCCCACCAGAGGAGGATCCCACTTTTGGATCTTCATTGTTCTTCAGGTTGGACTTCGACTTCTCCTCTGAACCAGAATTTTTCTTTTCTGTTGGTCTTGGGATAGCCTTTCCCCTTTTAATTTCTTTCCATCCCTCCTCATTCTCCTTAGTCCCGACTTGAGTTTTGGGGCAGTTCCGTTGGAAGTGTCCGTGTTCATGACAGGACCTGCATTTGAACGGAAGTTGTTCGTAGTCCAGCATTTGATAGTGCTGCCATTCTCCCACAGTGATTTTAATCGCTTCTGGAAGCCCAATCTCTAAGTCCACCTCCACACAAATTCTTGCACAAGTGTATTGGCCTTTAGGATCTGCTTTGTCAATGAATCTGCCCAGACCGTTCCCAATCTTTTGCAGGGACTGATAGCTCCAGCAGTGGATCGGTAGGTTGGGAAGCCTAACCCAGACTGGAACTTCCTTCGGAACATCTACTGAGGGATCAAAATCCGGGGTCCATTTATTGAGGTACAGACCCTGGTTTCCCATGAAATACGGTCCATTCCTGAAAACCAGATCCCGGTCTTCTTTGGTGCTGAACTCAAAAATGAAGAAACCTCTCCCTACTGGATAGCAGATCACACTGTTCTTCAACTGAGGCCTCCAGTTGCGTTGAATCCAATCGTCCGTGGATTTGGTAGAGGGCCAGCGCCCCATGAATTGCCCGACCAATCCTCTATCAGCAAGGGCAAGAGCAATTTTGATCGGCTGGTCTTCTTGCAAAGCTATCTCAGGCACTTCCTCGAGTTTTTTAATGAATTTAGGGATATCAGGGGCAGGGCGTTTCTTTCCTTTCTGCGATAATAGTCTACGGAAGGCTTCTTCAGAGGAGAGAGGAGGGGTGGGAGAGGATTCCCCACCCCCAGGATCACCCATGGCTGCCTCGCAGGGGCGCAGTCTGGGATCCCAGGAGCCACTGCAGCCTTTCAACTCCAAGGAAAAAATAAAAATTCGATGCTCAGAAAAGCACCAGCTGAAGACACCTCGCAACGGACCAGGGAGGGAGCCGGATCAGCCGCGAAGGGCCGAGGTCGCCGACACGAACCCTAGCAGAGCTCCGCCATTCTGTCTTCGCCTGCTCCGTCTCGCGTCTTAATCTAATGTCAATGTTGACCCTAATTAAAAATCGATAAAATCAATATAATGTTGAACCACACTAGTTGGTTCGAAACGCATCAACAAATGAAATATCATGTGATTTATGCCAAAAAAGCTCTCATAAACATAATGTAATGTAATTATTCATTTTTTATTGGGCTAAGAAGTGTTCTCGGCCAAGTATGCTAAAGATGTGTACCGTAATGTATTGTAAACATTTTGACTTAGTCAAAATAAAATTTAAATTTAAATTTAAATATGGTAGAGATATGTAACTTAATATAAACATTTTAAATATGTGAAAATAAAATAAAAATAACCCTATGAAAATTTAATAATAAAAAAATGACCCATGGTACTAAGAATCCATGGTATTCATGTGGAATATAACGTATTTAAGGAGGAAATCAAATTAGCATAAACCCATCTTAGTTTGATGTTATATTTAGATACATAATTATTTGTAGAAAATGATGGGGTTGAATCCATATAACCTATAAAGGTAAAAAAAAGTCATGGATACGTTCATGTTGGACATTTGTATGGATATGTTCGGTGATCCTCTGTGTTTTTATATGCTTTGTTTCTATGGTTGAATGGATGAATGCATATTGTTTATGTCTTCATTTTAATGACTTATTTGATAATCACTTTAATATAGTATATGTAATATATTCTCTTAATTTATGTGTAATAATGATTCTACAAAGCTTTGTCGGATCTAGGATGGCATGTTTATAAATGAATAAGCTTAGCTATAAAAGTGAGCTAGGGTGAGAGGAGGAGGTGGGAGAAATATGAGGTAAAATGTAATTATTACATTTTATCTAATATTTCTACCTACCTTCATCCACTTTTTACTAGGTTATATTCAGTAAAATATAATACTACAATTTTACATTTTACCCAATGTTTCCCCTCAACTAGTCCAATTTTTATTGTAATTTTTCTTTATATTTTTTAAGTTTGAAAATAAGCAAACTCAACTGTAAAATTAGTAGGGGTGAAGGGAAATATTCAATAAAATGTAATATTTAGGCTCGGGTGACAAGAAATATTAAGTAAAATGTAACAATATTACATTTTAATTAGTATTTCCCCCATGCCAATTTTTTATTTGGCGGGGGTGATAATAAATATTGGCTAACATATAATACTATAATATTATATTTTATCCAAATTTCCCCTCATCAGATCCACTTTTTATTAAAAAAAATCTTGAAGTTTGAGGTTCATAAGTAAACTTAACTCCTATGTAAACATTTGATCCTAGTACAATAAAGATGTTGTAATGTTTAATATTTTGACTTAGTAAAAACAAAATAAGTATAAAAAATAAATAAAATAAAAAACATGCATTACAAGGAAAATACCTTCTTGCGAAGGTTTTTGCAAAAACCCCTATAAAAATGGCCCAAAAATACATTTGTAGTGGAGGTGGTCGGGAAAATGTTTTAGCAGATGTTTTTTGGATAGTGCATATACAATATACTAACGCAACGGTGCTTTACTATCCATAAAAGCACTAGAGCTTCATATAACATGGTGCACCATGGAAAATTTATTTTTATAAAATAAAATAAAAACACGGTGCGCTAAATAACATAGTGCACCGGTGCTTGCATAATCGATAGCACTAGTGCCCTTCATGTAGTAAAAACATCCCAATACATACCACTAAGTAGCACCGCTATAGTTTTTAAATTTCAGAAAAATGTGGTGTTATTTTATAACAATGCACCGATGCAGTAAAGGTACTAAAACACCCTCGGGTGTTTACGAAAGAGCACCACTAGGCGGATTTTAATTTTTAAAAATAGAGCGGTGTTATAGTCAGACAAAGCACCTATGCGGTACCCGTCCTAGAGCGCCTTAGGGCGTCCTAAGAAAAGCACCGTGAAAGATTTTTAAATTTTAAAAAATTGCGGTGCTCTTGGATCTATGTTGCACCAATGCAGTTAGCATAACATATCGGAGGACGATTAAACAAACAAAAAACCCTCCCAATCGTAAATTTCAATTTTACCATCTACAGTATTGGAGAGCTTTGAAGCACCGGTGCTATTATTGCCTCATGTAAGCACCCTGACGTCAATGCTCCTCTTTCTCACCATCCTTTCATTTTGCGCTCACTACCTGACTTCCCAATTTTTTCAAACTGTGCTAAAATTTGTTTTTCTCCATTACATGTCCACAACGCCTCCCCAACAACCAAATGTTTAGTTAATGTCTATGTTTCTTTCTAATTTAATTTTTTAATGGATTGGAATTTAAAATTAGGTTAAATTATCCATTGTTTTGAAAATAAAATTCTCTATGCGTTGTGCATTCGATATATTCAGCTCGCACCTATAGTGATGCACCTTGTAAATTTACAAGGTGCACCATATTCTGGTGTGTGAACATAACACACTGTGATTGTTGCAGTGTGTTTCATAATTAAAAACGCACCAAGAATATGATAAAATATGCGTTACTCCCGGTGCATTTATATTTACCAAACTCACTGCAAAAATAATATTAAAAAAATAGGTATAGCTTGGTGCGTTCAATAACCTGAACATTTTGTGTCAGTGTGTTCAATAACCTAAACATTCCATGTCGGTGCAAAAAGGTTATACGTGTGCATCGGTGCACACATGTGACACACTGCTATGAAAAATTGAATTTGTGAACCAACAACTATGCGTCATACTTATGTGCTCACCAATGTGAGTACAGTTATGTTTGGAAGTGTACTAGAGTCAATGCATGATTGTGTTTTGAGCACATTGATGTTTTTTTTAATTGAAAGTTATGTTCTCTCTCTCTCTCTCTCTCTCTCTCTCCTTCTCTCGCTAATATATATAATATATATATAATATAATATAATATTAATATATATATATGTCATTGATGTATTCTATATGTCAATCATGTAGCAGAGACATCAATAAAGGGAGCAACAATAGGAGTAAGAGCAATAGACAAACCCATACAATATGACCCGAACATGGGAGGCCAGAGAGAGGGAGATGGATTTATACCCTCGCCCTATTATTGCAGCGACCTGAGTGCTCTTAAGGAATGTAGGCCTCCTAAAGTACTATGAGGAGGCTACATCCCTGAAGGTGCACTATGTCTTATTGGTGCATCTAATTTGCTGATGGACTGCCCAGGAGTAGGCTTTCCATGTTGGTCCTGGGGCGCGGTATAGGCCCACTGAGGAGGACATAGAGTTTATCATTGGCCTATCGGGGAGAGGGGAGGATTTCATCCAGTTCACTGAAGTCCCTCGTGGGGTTGCAGCTAAGAGTCAACTTACTCACACTCAGAGATACGTCGGCCTCATGCGGTCTGTCCAACAAATTTTCAGGTTTGTGGTGGACATCTACGATTTATTTTTTTTGTCGCACAGGAGGTTAGGTGCCCTTGTTTATTAGTCACCACCGTTACACACTTTAGTAGGGATGGGAAGCACATTAGTTTCCCTCTTTTGTATTATGTTGATTCTTTGATTCAGGAGCCACTTTGTATAAGATGGTATGCCACTCTTTTGAGGCAGTTTTGTATGGCTTTAGATAGATGTCGTGTGTTGAGACAGGGGAGGGCAACCTTCCCTTTTGATTTAGAGCTATCTTGTTTATTTTTTTGAGAGGTTTCCAGAGACGGGGCCTACATTTGACCATCGCCCTCATAGGACGATCGCCAAGTTCCAGATTCACATGTTGGGGTAGATGATGCCCAAGAGGGACCTGCCAGAGTATCTAACTAGGATTTTTGCCAAGGCACTGGTGCTACTCACCAGTGAGGATGACCATGCGTTTGTCGCATTGAATTTTCCGTACGTGGGGATTGATTGGAGACAATGTCCCAACATCCTCTTCACAACAGTTGAGCCTCTAAATGATAAAGGTAATATTAATGTTTTATTTAAATTGATTCAGTTTCATTTTATTGTTTTAATTAATTGTAATAAAATTTATCTTTAATTGTTTTATTACCTTGTTTAATATTGGAATTGCCTAATTATTTTTGTGTACTATATATTTTTTAGATATAAGCACATTCAATGGGGACATGCTTCCTCCTCCACCGGATAGAGGAGATGAGGAGATGGACGAGGTCGAGGGTGAGGAACATCCTCAAGGGGGTGTGGGCGTCTGGGGCTGTAGGGATGATCTGCGATTTCTTATAGACTATTGCGACAAATTAGCCAAAATTTTGATTAACGAGGGAGTTTTTCCCTACGAGGGCTCAAGATATCAATGCAGATCCTAAGTTTATGAATCTCTTGAGGGACTGTCCGCGTGAGAGGATGACTCTTATGCGTCATATCATCAGAGCTAGTAGGCTACTAGCAACGAGGATGGATGCAAGGCATGCAACGATAGATACATCAAATGAGGGTGGTGATCATGATGATTCTAGAAGTAGCACCCCATTAGATCATGGTCGTTAGGGTGGCGGTGATCCTTTTGGTAGTACACCTCCTCGTTAGTCGCATGATGTTGAGATGCTAGAGCTAGAGGATGTATCTTATGTTTCTCTTGACAAAGCATAGCATCCATCTCCTCCTCCACCTCAAAGTTTGATAGACCGCATTGGGGCAATAGTTGACCATCCATCGTCTTCTACTATCGACCAGGCTGACACTACTACTTTTGTTGTATCGACAAATATTTGATTGTACTTATTTTACTTGTTTTTGTGTGTGTGTGTGTATAAGGTGCAATTTTTTCATGTTTATGTACTTAATTTATATGTTGGTGTTGATGTGTATATTGTTATGTCATGTTAAATATGTTCATTTAATGTGCTTCTAGATATATGTGTATGTGATAGCAGTTATTTGACATGATATTTATATTAATTTGAGGATGTGTGTGGCGATTATGTTAGATTACAAGGTTTGTGTTTTGTTAGATGTGATCACGATGATGATGCTCGTTAGATTATTAGATTTGTATGCTAGCTAGTGATGTTTATATGAGTTAAAGGTGTATATAATTAGATGATGGTAGTGAATTCAAATGTGTATCTTATATGATGTTTGTTTTTGTTAGATGGTTATCATCATGATGCTTATTTTTATGAAATGATATTTATTATAAATTACATATTGGTGAACTTATATCAAACTTTTAAATATGAAATTGCATGCAAAACTACTTACTTTATAAAAAAATGCAAAGGTATTTTTATAAATTACAAAGTTTAGTATGGTTGAAACTCTGGTTGCAAAACTATGATAAATATTTTTCTATTGCTTAGATAGTTCATTGATATTCAATCTAATTTAATTAATAAAATATTTCAATACTCGCAAGCAAAAAATAATTAAAGGTGAAGTAAATTAGTTAGTTCTTAATAAGGCAAAACTGTGTAACTCATTCAATTTTTAATATAAAATTTTATTAATAATAAATTATTCAAAAATACAATTTAACTAATTCAATATTGGTTTATAAAATTCAATCTATTGTTAAAGTTAAAAAACTTAAATTAGAATTTTTTATAGCGAGTCTAGATCCATCTTAACTCTGGATCTATCAAGCGCTCAGATGGATCAAATCTCTTGAGAGGCAAACATCTTTCAGAGTGAAAAGAGATTTGATCCTTCTAGGCATAGTTAAGATGGATCAAATCTCTTGAGATGCAAACATTTTTTAGAGTGAAGGGATTTGATCCCTCTAGGCACAGTTGAGATGGATCAAAGCTCGTATAATATATATGTAGTTAACATTGAAATATTTTATTTATAATTCACATTCTCCACATAAAAATGTTAAAATATGCCCCTCATATTTTTTCCTATATGTATATATTTAATTATTTTTTATTATTAATATTTAATAAAATATTACATATCAAATCCATATTAAACATTCAAAAAAATTACAAATATCCCTCATATATTGAATTATAAAGCAACTATTAATGGAATAAGAATTTTCTCAATCTTTCTCACTAAAGTGAAAATATAAGAAAATTTTCAATTCAAATTATTTTATTTTTCTCTACATAAGGTATCTATAAAATTATGTTATCTAATATGAACATTGAAATATTTTACTCATGGTTGACATTGAAATATGTTTTTTTTTTGTAAGCTGAGGCAAGTCCATTCTATTATTTTAATCTGGGTTAAAACCATTACATAATTCTAGTGGCCTCAACCCGCCCGGAGGGGAAACTGGGTCTGTTGGCCACCTAAGGTTATTGACATCCATCCATAAACCAAAACTTTTAATTCTACTGGTCCATGCTAAAGAAGCCATACATTCATGAATACTATTACATTGTCTCCTATTCATAGTAAAAGCAGAAAGGTACTGGAGCTAGCGTTCTACTATAGCAGAAACTATCTATTATTCTCAACAAAATTGCATCTCTCATACCCGAGTCTTCAGTTGTTTTCCTTCGCTTTCTTTTGACCATCCTCTTCCTTTGTTCCCTTGTTGCTCTTCTCAATCAGCTGATGGATTTCATCAAGTTTCTTATCCTGCATCATCATTGTAATATGAATGTTCTTCAGCTCTCTTTTCAGGTTTGGAATTCCTTGAGATATCTCAGCCATTTCAACAGCCACTTGCTCCATAGCTTTGGCCAGCAATCTATTCATCACCCAATAAACATGTAATGCCTGTTTATACAAGGTCATTCGCCCTCTCGTGTTTCCTGGATCAGGAAGTAAATATTCCCAGTCGTCCATTTCAGAGCCAGATTGAGCTTGGGTTGCTTCCTCCTCTAGGTGCTGGATAATTCTTCTAATATCCTTGTTGGTGTTCTCACAATATGCTTTCTCAGCATATTGTATTATCTTCTCTAGAGATCTTCTATACTTTCTTGATGTAGACTCCTCCTGCCTCCCACCCAGTCTTCCTCTACCTGTGCCATATCTCCCTCACCCTCTACCTGCTCTGCCTCTCCCCCTGTGGCCACCTCTGCGACCCCTGCCCTTCACACCCGAGGTGCTTCCCAATTCACCTTCGTCATCCTGCCCCGCATTTCACTTATCACTCTGCTCCCCTGCTACCGGCTCTTCGCTTTCTGATGCTCTCTCATCCTTTCAGGCCTTCTTAATCTGTTGTTCAATTCTTTCCAGGTCGGAGTCGAACATTTCGACTTCGTCATCCGAGTCTGTGTGGACGGCCTGATACCGAAATACCGCCTCTTCTTCGACACGGTCCTTCCCTTTCCTTCCCAGACAGTCGCGTTCTCCAATCTCTAGCTCCGCCTCTGCGCGCATTTTCCTCCTGGTTGCCATATGAATTTTTGCGTCCCTGCTATCTGTCTCCCCTCTTCGTTCGCTCTGTTCCTTTCGAATTCCACCTGGTCTCTTTGTCGTTTCGTCCCTTACCGCGCTCTCTGTAATGACCTGGATCTCCTGCCTCACCTCGGTTTTCTTACCTCCCTCGTTATCATTCCTTTGCACCTGATCTTCATTGCACCTCACTCGATCCGCCTGCCACCTGCCTTTCGCATGATCTCCCACCGCTCCTCGCCTCCCTTCTGCACCTTCGTACCTCTAGTCATTAGCCCTTGTCTTAATTCCACCACCTCCGCACGTCATTACACCCTCGCCGGATTTTCTCGGGATTATTTCCCTGCCTGGCTTCGTCCTTTTCTCCACCATCACTAACCTTGCCTTATTTGCCTTGTCATCATTTCTCCCCTGCCCTGCGCTCATTGCGTGATACACCGTCCTTCTCACCCCGATCGGGGGCACATTGAAATATGTTTGGTTATAAATGTATTTTTGTTTTAAATATCACATGTAAATGGGAATGATACATAATGTTATATCAAAAATACTATTTTTGTCGTGAAAAATTTACATTTCTTCTTTGTAGTAAAAAGTAAATTACATTTTTCTACTCATTACATTTCTTCTTTATAATAAAAACTAAATTATTTTTTTTACTTTTGACATTAATTTCTTTTGTTATTACTATTTTTAATTTGTTAATTTGAATTATTATTTTATTAATTTTAAATGTAAGGTTACATGACAACATCTCTCCCATACTAGAGCCCTTCATGGCACAATTAATTTAGATTTGATATAACTTAAAAAGAAAACTATTTTTATAAAATTGAATTTATTACAAAAGTTATGAGATTTTCAAACAATTTAAATTTAATATTTATAGCAACTCCTACCAATTTAAATAAAAAATTCTCTCTCTAAAGATGAGTATCGATAAATATAAAATAAGGTTTGTGAAGTTACTTGTAATTGGAGATTTGCTCTATTGGAAGTTCTCCATTAAAAAGGCAAGTAGATTTTTTCTAGTCATAAAGACATAACATTTTTGTGCTATTTTGGTTCTCTATTTGCTATTGTACTAGTTTAATTTAACCATTTTTAATAATAAATATGAGTTAAACAATACAAAAATGATACTATATTAGATTTAAACTTTTGACAAATAATATATTTGATTATTTCTTAATGAACAACTCAAAAAATATTATTTTTCTCCACATACTTATTACGAGATAGTCACTAAAATTCATGTTTTCACATTTCTCCTAGCTAATATTACATCATGTTCACAATGATGAAGATATGTCTACTTTAAATAATTTAGTTATAAATACATATTTTACATAATCTAAATAGAAAACAAAAATGCATCACAAGTCTATTTGAAAGTCAAACAAATGCATCTTAAGTACCATCACAAATACGATGTGATTGATATGTTATTCACGCACGAGACTGATCATATTTACCAAACACACTACAAAAATAATATTTAAAAATATAGTTATAGCTCGGTGCGTTCGATAATGTGAACGTTTCATACCTGTGCGCTAAGGTTATTTGTGCGCACCACTATGCAAGTGTGACACACTAATATGAAAATTTAAATTTTTGAACCGAAAACAATGTGTCATACGTGTGTGAGCACCGATTCCGATGTGATTATGTTTGATAACGCACTGGAGATGGTGCATGACTGTGTTTTTGGCGCACTGATGATTTTTTTTTTGTTAAATTGAAAGTTATGTTTCCATATTAATAAATATATTTTCATTTAATAAAAAAATGTATGTTATGTATGTTATGTAGAGAGAGGGAGAACACCTAATTTTTGTCCTACAATACACACTTAAGGTGTCTTACCTGGATCTCAAATGTCCCCGCTACAAATCGCCATGGCGCCATGAATTTCAAAAATGGAACTGTGAAAAAATTATACTTTCTTAGACGTTGCCAGTTCAAATGGTAAAGTAAGAGTGAAATTAGAAGGCAACGGTATGGAGGAAACATATCATCTTGGGGTTTCGTGGATCTTATCGGTGACACACCAAACACTATGAAAACATGCAGGCGTGCCTTTCATGCCATTGTCATATCGTACAGTTGATGTCCTTCAAACCGATGATGTGATGTATATGACATAGGCTCGTGACCTTCAATGATCATTTTGGGCAGGATATATTTTAATAATATATCACACGCAATACCTTATTATGCAGCCTTATCACTTATTATTACTGAACTTATAAAGACGTGTCTATTTTAAATAATTTTCTTATAAATACATAAAAATATAGATTTATTTTACATAATCTAAATGGGAAAGAAAAATGCATCACCAAGTTTATTTTGAAAGTCAAACAAATGTCTCTTATTGATTTTGAACTAAACAAGATGAAAAAGCATGTGAACTCGTTAATAAACCAATAAGTATCTAAATCGAGACTAAAACTTCAATGTTATTTCTAAATTCACTATTTTGTTCTCATTTTCCTATTTGAGAAGGGTTGTGACCTTGAATCCTTATTATCAAAGATACTATACATAATTGGAAATACTTAGTTTTAAGTGTAAAAATGTTTCCACTACAAAAAAAAAAACTTGTAAAAACATTTGTGACTTTTACCAATTATATTATAAAATTCCAACAAGATGAATAAAAACCAATATAATAGTGAAATAAAGAAAACAAAAACATATGCCAATAGTATAAATGATGAAATAACACAAGTACATATCACTCTCCATTGTCATCACCTTGATTATCTTCCTCACTTAGCATGATAACACTATTATTCTCAAAATATGTTTTGATCTAGGGTAATGTCTTAATACGAACCACCAATCCCTATCCAACACATTTGGCTAAAATAACACCTAGTTGCAGTGTTTTGAGAATACATAAGGCTCCCTAGCTTCATGCCACATCTTTCTAGAGTTGATAGATATTAGCCCACTATCATAATCTTCCTTTACATTATTCTTATCAAAGTTGTCCCACCACTTGCACCTAAAATAACACATTGGAACAAAAAGAAGTCCACTTGAATATTTCTTGTATCTTTCCAATGTAACCTAATGTCCTCTACATTAGGTTTTGATCACGGTGACTAGCACAACTAGATTGGTCGAACTCAACTTCCACTCCATAGTGTTGTGTCATGCATCCATCATCAACATCCTTCGTGCGAAAATGATGACCATATGCCTAGATAGATGAGAATAAATACACTTATAAAAAAAAGTAAACAAATAACAATTTCATGTGTCTAATAACTTGGACATAATTAAAAATAGAACATATATATAGATGTTATAATTCAAAGATGCAGTATGAAGTTAAAACTGTACAAAAAGAGATTATAATTATTGAGTTGTTGCACCCAATCCCTATGTTTAACACATCCTCTTCAACACGCGTGTAACGACTAGATGTGCCATATTTCTCTTTGACTTTATCAACAACCCAATTTTAAGGGCATGTCATTGGCATATTTTCTTTTAAATGATCAAGACAAAGCATACTTCTACCATTCAACAGTTTGACTTCTTTCTTGTCATTGTCATGTTTCCTCCTCTTTTGTTCATACAATGTGACCCATGGTTGTGTCACTTCCATATTGTAAAGAATGAGTTTGCTGATGGCTTCAATTTTTGAATTAGTCATTGAAATCAAAGCAACACACACACATATAGTACATATAAGATCAAAATGTGCGTTAATGTGAAGTTTAGTGTGAATAATTATTGTGTTGTAATTTGATAAATGATAGGCCTATGCTTACTCTTTATCATGCGCCTCTTTCCATTCATTTTGAGAAGCTCCCCTTCTCTTTTTTCTTCATCCCTTTCGTCATCCCAAATCATCACACTTGGTGTGTTGTCGATATGTTTGATGTTCTCACTGGAATAATAGAAAGACTCATATGAGATATACCCCTCTACCATAAATGCCTCAGGCTTTGCGAATAAAACCTTTCAATTTCTTCATATACCTCTATAAGAAGAACATACAAAGACAAGAAACTACCCCATCTAATTCAACCTCATGTACTAGGTGAATTAGAAGACAAACATGCAAGTCCATGAAACTCATCGACAATTCCTTTTCAAATATACAAACAATCTCAGCTATCTCTTGACCGTGAAATGCTAGCCATATGAATCTCCTTTGATGTGATCCAACGTACAAATGCAAATAATTTAGATATGGCATGTCGTAGGTCTTGGAAGAAGTCACAGTTCACACACCCATACACAAGCAGAGGATAATGACACTACACAGTAAATAGTACATTATATACAAATGAATTATAAAATATCCCATTACCAAAAAAAAAAGGTCATGCAATTTCAACCCTGACAAATAGCCTTCCACAGTGAAGCAATGTTGTAGTGAAAACCCATATAAAAAAGGCGCCCTCACACTCATTTTAACTTCTTTTTCCAAATAAAGATAATTTTTCTTTAAAATCCATGGGACATAATCTTCTTTGAAAGACCAAGAGGGACTGACCTCTCCTCTTGTTTCTTGTCTTGGCCAATGTTTCGTTTTTGTTTTTTAAGAAATAAGAACTCTCCTAACAACTAATGCGTCACTTTATTTCGATGATATGTGCCTCCATAGAGAAGATGAAATGTTTTTAAATATATGCATGGGATCTAGTAAGTGGGCAATCTTAATATGCTCCTAATACGGGAGCTCATAAAATATAGTTTTCCTTTTCATCCCAATGGAAAATTTCTCAACATAGGTGTCGAAGAATTCTGGATCATTGAACATAGGATCCCCATTTGAATAGAACATTTTTCCAAACCCCTTTTTCATCTCTCGCTCATATGCTCTAAGCCATTCAGTTGGTGTCATTATTGCAAGCCTTTGGGTTCTCTTTGGTTTACCATTGAAAGCGGATGTTTCTCTTCTATAAGGGTGAACTTCTGGGAGGAATACCCTAGAGCAGTCATACACTAGCTTTCGTAGATGGTCATACTACCTAGCCTTCAGAGAAGGTCCACAAAATTTACATTCATGATACCCTTTTGTTACAAGACCTGTGAAATTATTGTATACAAGCTAACACGTTAGTGACCATGAAGATTAGAAAAATTGCAGCAAATTAATTAATATGCGAAAAAAATATTGTTACGTATATAAACAAATCAATAAAAATGTAATTTACCGGAGAAAACACCTAAGCTTGGATAATCATGTATGGTGTAAGCACATATGTGATACAACTTAAAACTCCTCTCTGTTGTGATGACTCTTGATACATCATACACATGTATCCCTTACCATAATTCCTTCAATTCATATACCAATGGTTGTAAGTAGACATCCATATTCTTCAATTGTTTTCTACCAGAGACAATGAGAGCCAACATAAGATGTTCATTCTTCATGGAAAACCATGGAGGGATATTGTTATTGATCACTATGACAGGCCAAACATAATAGTTGGTGTTTTGGAGGTAATATGGGTTGACACCATCCATGGCTATGTTGAGTTTTAGACTTCATACTTCATCCTTGATTTTTTTAGGCCATGTATCCTCTGTATACTTCATGGCTATTAAATCTTTTGGGAATCACATAACTCCCGACTCACTTAGCTACATTGTAGCTAATGCCATCCCTGCAACGTAGCTAATTCTTTGCAACAAAAGAGTCTTTGAATCCTTGGGATTATAGGCATGTGTATTAATATCTTATGAGGAGGACCATGTGATTTACCCATTTTTATTTTTATTTTTACCTATCATGCCCATATTTTAGACATATCTCCTTGTTTGCATATTCTCCTCTATATAGAATACAATCATTCGTACATGCATGATATGATATGTACTCAACACCCAACATTTTCAACAATTGTTGTGCCCCTTCGCAACTACCCGACAAGATATTATCACTTGGAAGAACCTTATCTTTAAATATCTTGCAGTTGGTGGGGAATATAATAGTACAATGTCAATATTGAACATTCATAAAATCGACCATTTTTAATCTTGATTGTGAATAAATATAAGGAACTTCATCGATCATGTAGGTCAATTACCTCAATATTACCGAGAAAAATGCATATGACATGCAAAACTTACTTTCTTGTTGTACAACAATATCGTTGTCTCCAATTGAGTAGACTCTTACTTGCCAGTAGGTCCAAAGAGAGGGGTGGTGGAAGAAGATTTCATTGTTTCAAAGAAGGTATCAATGAAATGAGCATCATCACCTAGCTCATTGTTTTGGAATGCATATAACAACATTGCCTCCATGACAGTCGCATCCTCTAAGTAATCATCCATACCAACCTCTATTTGATTACCTCCATTACCAACTTGTGATGAAGAATTATTGTTGTTGTAGTCATTCCTAATTGGTGAATCTGGACATAGTGGGAATTGAATAGATGGTTGATTCAACCATTATTTGTATGCTTCCTCTTTAATTCTTACTCTTAATGTAACTGTTACACAGTAATTTGTCACCGTTGGTCACCGTCCCTGTTACCCTTGTTTTCATACATTGGAGGACACATTTATGGACCTGTGACCAGTGACATAACCTAAGAACACTTGCATCATGTTCCCCTGAGTATGTACTTCATGTTCCCTGAAGACACCTTTTGCAGATTATCCCTAAAAAGTGCCCTTTTTCCATTAGCGCGGGTTCACAGTGTCTTACCCATGCCAATGACTCAGTTCCTTAAAAGGGGGCGCGCCCATTGACGCTCTGTCATAGAACAAAGCCCGCGCCACCTAAATTTGGTTATGATTTTTGGCTAGGGCGCACTCATATGTTTTTTCCTCTCAGTTCATGGAGTTCTCTGAGGGAAAAATCCTCATGAAAGCGGTCGAGTGTCATCTTTTTATCCATGACAACTAAGTTCACTGGCTTTTCAGGGATAATGCTAATCTTCAATAGGCGTCCTGATACAATGCACACTCCTTCCTCCTCCATCTATAAATGACTGTCCCCCTGCATTAAATCAACTAGTTTTGCTAGAGCTATTGTGAGTGCTGAAGTAATGCTGGAGTGATAGTGAGAATTGTAAAGTATATAGGGGTTATGCTACCGAAATATTGAGAGAGAAAAGGTCACTTTGCAAGGCGTATTTAGCTGCTTGCCCAGTCAGAGGAGGTTCAACGTCAGAACCTTTGGTTGTAATCTTTCTCTGTTTTTACTCATTAATAGACGACTATCATTATGGTTCCACTCATGTGTCTTCATCATAGTAATTGAGTTATATCTTTTCTGACCGATATATAATTGCATATACTGGATTTTATGCTTTTGTTTGTATCGTTCTTTGCATGTGCAGGTGTCCATTCACGAGGATCGTGGGGATTGTGACCAGCCGGAGCAAAGGAACAGGAGCGACGATTCTTCTACAACTACTAGCGTTGGAATCCAGGTAGACCATCATGATCGATCTCCGATTTGTATAATTAGGAACCTGCGTGTTAGCGTTGTGTGATTGTTGCTAGACCCGTGTTGGGCTAGTGGGATTACCTTTGTCCGCAGAGGGGATTTACCAGTTCAACAAGAACGTTATTCCCCATAGCCTTGGTACTGCTGTAAGGACCATGTCAGAGTGGTCTGAGTTTCTGATGGGTTTTGGTGAGGCGTTCTCTCTGCAGATGCAACCAGACATTGTTGCCCACCTGAAACTTATGTGGTACCCCTGTTGGAGAAGAGAAGTTGTTCCTGTGTTCTGTCATGACCGTATCCCTTTGCTGCTGCTACTGTGTGGAGGAACCCTTTGCGGTGGTCATGGATGTAGCAACGATCTTCCCCTTACTTTGGGAGTGAACCATACAGATGAATTTCCTGGTCTGTGATATGAGCTTGCTGCCTTTCTTAGCAGTGATCAAAGATGTGGCAGTAGGTGGGGCTATCTCTGGGATCCTGTATAATGAATTATTCAAAGAAATAATGACAGCACGAGGCCTTGACTTATACACAGCATGTCGCCTCCACAAGTATGGTTGGCCTAATAATACATCACAAACATCCAGAGGTGTAACATCACACAATACCTCGTTTGTGAATGGTTTGATGTTGTAGGGAAGGCGGCACTACTGGCGAACTTTGAGATCTCGTCCTTCATGAAGCCACCCGATATTGTATGGCTGCAGATGTGATGTAGTCGATAGGCCCAACCGCTTCACGACCTCTGCTGAAATAAGGTTCTTTTGGCTGCCACTGTCGACAATGAATTACAGTGGCAAACCCTTCACCCACATCTGTGAGTGGATAAGACGTTCCCCCTCCTCTGGCTCTTCGGGCTCATTCTTCTGGATCTTGGCAGTGGCAACAGTGGCGCTGGAATCCGTATCAATGATCTGCTTCCCTTTGCCATTCCCCTTGTCGGGTTCGAGCTCAGGGTCGAAACATGTATCTGATTCGGAAGCCTTCAACTCGGCCACCAACGACTGCTTGGTCTGACACTCACTTGTGTTATGAGTGGGACTCTTGTGGAACTCACACCACTTTCCTGTGTCCTTCTTCGGCTTCGTGGTGTTGTTCTTTTCTTACAGCTTCGACGGGTTGTCTTGGGTCACCCCGCCTTGGCTTTGTCCTTTGAGCTTCGGATGTGCAGATCCAAAGTCTCGCTTCTTCTGTTTGAACTTTTGCTCAATTTTGACAGCGTATCAATACGCCGTGCCGAGCGAGGAGATGTTCAGGAACTCCTTCTCTTCCTAGATGTACCTGTGTAGGCAACCACGGTATTTGAGTACCAGATGCAGCTCAGAATCTTTGATACCCAACTCTGTGCGAAGGGTATGAAAAATGTTTGTGAACTCTAGCACATCTTGGTCTCGTCCCTGCCGCAGTGTGGTCCATCTGATGTATTTGTCCTCATAGCTTTTGACAGGGTAGTACTGCTCCTTGATGGCATCCGAAACAAATCCCAAGTGGGTGCGGCTGAAAATAGCGAGCCTGTGCTTTCATCCTTCTGCTCGCAGTAGGTTTCCCACCAGTCCTTGACGTGGGGGGCTGCTTTGAGAAGAGCAAAAACAATCTTTTCCCGACTTGAAATTCATGAACAGAAAAATACCCTTCAAGCAGATTTAACCATTTATCTACGGCATCTGCGTCTATTTTACCCTCGAAGATGGGGATTTCAAAATTAACTTGTACCTTAAAGGGCGTGGCGTTTCAAGAGTAGCTGCTGGAAGCCGATGCGTCACCTCTAGGTAGCCGCTGAAGGATCTGCGCAAAACTGTCCATCATCGCGTTCCGTTGTCGCTCGAGGGCTTCTTCGAGAAGGATTTTGATAGGATCTCCTGCCCCCTCGTCTTTCTTCTCATCCGCAATGGGAGGCCATCGGGATTTTCGAGGCTGGTATTGCAAAGGTTCGACCAGTTCAAGCCCTAACTCCTTATATCCCGACCTCGTTGGGGACATGCAAAGAAAAACCGAGAAAAAGCAGACCGCTCTGATACCACTGATCCGGATTTAAACAGGAACGCAATAGATTACAGAGATAACCATAAATACAGAGATGCGATAACCATAAATAAAGAGATGCAGCGGAAAGAATACTTCATTTCATTAATGGAAAATACCGAAATATGCTTACAACCAGAATTGGAAATAAACCAGCTAGGGTGATGGTAGCTTATCTCTGAGAAGAGATGTGCGGCTACATGCCTC